>JAUUDW010500152.1:0-12309 GCA_032361385.1 Panulirus guttatus | reverse complement strand
TGTCAAATACACTTCACATGATCAAGTAAGTATCTTACCATTATGAGTCCAATGAAATAAACTCCAAATGAGTAGAGAAACTGCTTGCAAACCACTGCAAATGTAGGAAAAAATTGAATGTACATAAAGGATGCTTAATATTATGATCTGTAGAATACTTTAATAATGTCACAATTTTTTATGATGATGGTAGCTTGCACCATCTGCTGTCGATGTCAGTATTCTCCATTCTTGACGTCCTAAGCGACTGAGAGAAGCTTGGGATCTGCTATGTCCCCCCTGTTCTGCTATGCGGCTCCAGGGGGGCGGTCCTCAGATGCTCACCCAGATCTCTCCAGCTGTGCGTCGCCGCTGTCAGGAGGAAGAACTAGAAGAAGAGGCAGATGATGTGGTAGCAAGCAAAGGTGTGGTCACTTGTGTGAGGGTGGACCTGCGAGGCTCCAGATCCAGTGACAAACGGTATAGGTTGTCATCACTCAGAAGCATGGATGGATCCAGCAAATAAGATATGACACGAGAATTGTGCTCAATCTTATATGGTGTTTGCTGGAAGTGACGAATCTCACGAATAACATGAGCAATCTGTGAAATTAAGTAGATAAATAAAGAGTGGTGTCAAGGATGCCAAGATAGTCGGTTACAACTAACAGGAACAGTCATTACATTCTAGGGCAATCTAAGAAGATCACCTTGACTAACACTACTCATTGTATTATGAGTTATCTGAGGGTACTCCTATGCCATATCATGAAGAATCTTTGGGGTCTGTCATCAGAAATTTCAAAAGACCTGTGTGTTTGTGAGCACAATCTCTGAAAGATCTCTGAGGCTTGTTGTGATAAACTCAGGGGTATTTAGAGGATGTCCTAAGAAAATATTCAGCACTGTTATGATAAACTGCAGATGATTTGAAGAGAGTTATTGCATGTTATAGAGAATCTAAGAGTGATCAAGCCAATATATTAAAAAATGAAGGAACTGTCATCAGGAAAAAGCATGAGGGACCTACAGATACAGATAATTCAAGATGCTTTAAGGCTTGAAGGAATGGATGTGAATAGAAAAGGACTGGGAATGGAGTGGTACTTGGAAACTATTTATGAAGATATCACTGTTACACATGACAGCTAGAGAACAGATGTGAGTGGATGCAGCCTTTCTTCATCAGTTCCTGGTGCTACCTCGGTAATGCAGGAAATGGCAATTAAGTACGAGAAGAGATAAACTCACTGAAGTTGCAACATTAGTGAAAAGTCACCTTTGGTTAAGCTGCATTTTTATCATCTAACAGAACAAAGTACAGTCTCATCAAAGAACTTCTCATTTCAAAGGAATCCATCCTGCTCCTGCTACTGAGTTTAATTCAGCCTTGGGTTGCAGGACAATCCCTGGAAAAAAGGTCCTGAGTAACACCAGATCCCTTTCGGGAAAGGGTCCTGAGGTTGTCATAAATTTAAAGGAACTGTGAATAAGAAATAAATGAAATTGCAAACTAATTTAATTGAAATTATAACATAAGATATCAGTTAATTCAGTTTGTAATGCTTAAAAGAAAATAAAAAGGCGAAAACTATAACAAAACTAACTGAAGATTGAGCAGAATAAAAGTCTGATGTAACCAATTAACATAGTAAGGGCTAGCCACTTACATTTGATCTTTAGAATGTTTGTCTTCTTTGATCATGACTTTCTAATGACTAAGATGGCGTTCCTGAGGGTACAGGCCAAGTGTGGAAGAGATCAGCAGAACACTGTAGGAAGGATTTGTAAACACACAGGCTAGGAATGTAATCAAATTGGATACTATGCACTTAAAATATAGATGATGGAGTCGAGTATGATGTGTTCAAGGAGTGAAAGGTACAGTTTACTGGTGCCATGATAATGAAGAAAAACATGGATCTACATGTTTACAAAATTTTGCTAGGAGGACTAATGTACATGTTCATGAATGAAGAACATGGATTTCACAGGAGAATGCTTAATATAGCACAAACAAATGCAATGTCTTTGTCAAGCAATGGACAGAATAAGGAAAAGGAATATCATAATGATTAATGAAGTGATACAGATACATCTTAAGTGCAACTGGAAGAACATACTGTGTGAGGTGACTGAGGTTAGATATGGAGGAAACCAACATTCTGCAACAAGAAACAAGTAAGACAATATGAGTTTGACCAGATGGAGGATCACATGACTTTGCACTGATGTGCGCTTATTAGTATATTTGAAGGGTTAACTGCAAATATGAGAAATGCTGTTTTAGATATAACATATAACTATATTACAAATGAGAAGTATGCTATCTCTTGCATTAAGAACACTGTGTCTGATATATTCCACACAATGTAAGAGGATAGCCCATGCAGAGTCTTTCCAAGCATTATAACACATTAAATATTCCAAGCATCCTAACGCTTTGAATATCTATATGCTCACCTACTCTTGTATCCTTTACTTGTGCCTCCATTCCACTTCTGGTGTACTCTGCAGTCTGCACCCATTGTCATCTACCTTGGTTAAGCACTTCTAGTCATTTTCATCAACATCCATGTTTCTGCTTGCCCACATGACCTCATCATTACAAACATTTTCCAATCATATCATCTTTCACTGTTTTTTAATGTTTCATTCTAGTTCTTTTCCCGTTTTAATACTTTCCTCTCCAAGGACCTGCCTCAATCACTTGAACACTATTAGCCATCTTCCTGTTCAAGATATACTTTCCTTACATACAGTGAAGTGAAATGTATCATCCCTTTCTGCCCTTCTGCAATATTTTCCATACCTGCATGCTTGAAATCTATGTTTCTTTAGACTTCTAGTATGGTGATATCCTTAAAGCTTTAATGTTTCATCTTGTACTAAACTATAATTGCTAAGATAATTAAATCATAAACTGAAAGTCTTATGATCTTACTTTAGATAAACAAATATCTCCCCTTATCTGAGTATATAGTTATTCTTGCATTACACTGGCCTGTAATCAAATGCAATTTTCTTATCTCCTTTCTCCTTCCATTGATCATTTTCAGATTTTTTTTTCTTGCTTATTTGCCTTTTCCTGCCCTAGTGAGGTAACACCAGGAACAAATATACTCTGGCCTAACATGTTCACCTCCACTTGCTGTCTGCCATTTATAATGCACTGAGGCCCATGCCCATCATCCAAAGCCAAGCCACACAGACCATTCTGTACCTCCCCATGACTGCCTTGTGCGCCTCAGTCCAGCCCACTGACAGCACATCACCCACAGTATACCAAATTACTTCACTTCATTCTATCCCACGTGTGCCTTTCGCCCTTCTAAATGTTCAGGCCATGATACCTCAAAGCATCTTTCACCCCATCCTTCCATCTCCTTTTCGGTCTCCCCATCTTGTAATCCGTTCCAAAGTTCCAAATAACCACTACCCTATCCATAAAAATATTAAAATAATTTGGTGATATACTAAACCCTGATGCATTTTCATATCTATTTAAAAGGAACTCACGCAGAGTATTGTTCATTTTGTGGCAGGTTCTATCTTTATTATAAAAGCTCTTTAGAGAGTATTCCCAGACTTCTACATATCCATCAGCATCAAATCTCCCTAAAGCCCTGCTTTGAGTTCCACATGCCTTTTTTAAATCCATATATCCTGGGTACAGTTTTTTATTCTATACTGCTGGCTTTCTGAAAAGCATGTATTTCACGAAGAATTTTGCCCATCAGATTATACTACATTCGGGCAATAACCCAATGATAACTGAATAAGTCAAACTAACACAGACTATACTTGCAAACTCCTAATTGTGGTAAATTATTGGAGGATACTGTAGGGAGATAGGTAATAAAGTAAATTTTTGCCGCAAAGTTTTTCTTGTTCCAGAAAGAGCTTGAGCTGATTATAAACTTGGAGTAATATAGTGCAGTAACAGTGATTATCATGTCTATGTTACATACCATTCTCATCTTGGAAAAGTTGAGGAGGCCATCCTCAGTAAAGTTTGGTGTGCCTTCCTCAATGAAAGAAAGATCAGTGAGGTACATTCCCAGGTAGGGAATACATGGCGGGTCACAACGGTGCAGGGCATCCCGTAAACTGCGGAATCTTCCATCAGAGGACACAAGTGTCTGCAGCTTCTCCAAAGTCTGCCTTGTCTGTATGGGATGTAATTGTAATACTTTTTATTGTGTTTAAGCTGTATCCCCTTTGTGTTTGCATCTCCTCAAATATAGGTTCCCAAAAACAACAATAACAGAGTTACTTGTAACATCCACTGAAGCTAATGTAATATTTTGCACATTTCATTACATTTGTTCATAAGACAACCAAATTCAGTATGGAATATTATATAAGCCATCAAGGAACCTACCCTGTATGTTGTTATGTGACACTGTGAGTGGACTGTTTAATGGTGTATAAAATGTCAGGACTCATCTCTGTATCATAATGGCCATTAAATGCCATATGTAGAGTTCTGACAAGGCATGGGAGGACTGGTTTTCATAGTCTGGACAGTATGAGCAGTTTTTCTTTCATATGGTATTATTTAAGAGAATAAAGTTACAAATCTACTATCTATAATGAGTGTAGAAATTTAGCTCAGGATGAGATAAATCAGAATTCTAAAACTGTGAATCAGAAATGACAACTACTCCCAGGTGCCATCAAAAATAATGTAACATGTTGTTTACTGATGCCCTTAGGAATATTTCAAGCCTTTGTGACAGGCTAGCAAGTGGTATCCCAGATGATGCTACTTACTGAAGAAAAGATGAACCTGACTCTACAGCACGATCTCAACACTGCACACAGAATAAAAGTGGCTTGCTAAGGGCTTTGCCCTTTGGATTATTTCAAGCCTTTGTGACAGGCTAGCATGTGGTATCCCAGACAGTGCTACTTACCGAAGAAAAGATGAACCTGACCCAGCAGAAATATCTCAGTATTGCCCAAAGCATAACTCATTAGTAACAGTAACCAGCAATAAGACTAATAAATTCTTTCACAGTTTTGAAAATAACGGACATATGGAAATGGTATGTAGATACCTGAACCTCTCCTATATGAACTGCAGGTGACTGGGACATCTTCAAAGGATATGTAGGGTCTTGAAGGAACAAGGTTACAAACAACTACAAAGAACAGATCTACTACCATCTCTCTTGTAGTATTATTGTTGTGGATCGTTATGACATGTAGTAAACAAAAGTTCACTATGTATAATCTAAAAGGCTGTCACTGCACCCGACTTCCTTTAGTAAAGCTAAATCTCCCTTGCACAACCTGTGATGTCAGTACAGGTACATGAAAAATTAAGAGTGCTTGGAACATGGACACCATTGGATTTTTTTTTTCCAGGTTTTAGGGGTATTAAAAAAATATACTTTGAAATCTTCAATAATTTTCTTGATTTCTGAAGCTTTTGGATTTTGATGTCTAGATTTCTCATGCTGTTCCTGAACTTATCTTTATGATTTTTTAAATAAAATTCACAGAGTAAGGTTATTAAGTAGTTTTGCTACATATTCTTTTAAATATATCTAACCAAACTGGTCATTCTTAGATATTTAACTTATGCACATAAGATTAAAAATAATCAAAGAGTAAAGAAAACTGAAACATATCCATCACTATAACAGACCAATACAAGCCCAACTTCCTTGTCATTAATTTTGCTCACCGTTCTGGAAACTTTTTCCCATGTTTTCTTCAGTCGGAATACAGATGAATTCTGGAAGGCTGCACACACCTGCATTACACAGAAAGAATAAGTGTATATGGTTACTTACGTAATACATAGTTCATTCACGACCTCAAGTTCATCTATACATTGGTTTACAAGAAAGCGCATAAACGTACAGTATGGAGTTGTGTATATCATAAAAAATTTTAACCTCTGTCTTTCTGCATCTTAAAAGATATTCTCTCATTGTACAACAGGTGATTTAGGCACAGTTTCCTGCATCCCTAGATGTTTCCACTGCTCATCAGATGACCCATCCATGACCTCTGGTAACTCCTTACATGATTTGGTTAAGTTATATTAGAGCCAATTTGTTCCCTGAGGAGTATGGACCTTTGACTTTATGGTCGCTGTTGTTTCAAGTTCAAAATGTCTGACAATGCATCTTACTTCATTTTGAACTTTATCTTAGTGAAAATCTGAACATGTCCACTGAAGTGGACTAAAGTGGTTCACTTCATATGTAAACCTAAACAAGACCCGTTCAGAAGTAACTGGAACCACTATCTTTTCAGCTAAGATGAGAATGACACTTTCTGAAACCTGCCATTTTTCCACTCTAAAGCTCAATGCATCAGGTGGCAGTACTTTTAACCAGCTGCAATCTAAGTCTTTGACATGTCCAATGATGGTATGAGGCAACAGAAGTAGCTGAGAGTGAAGCACATTAGAAGGATCACCTTAAAGTAAAATACCTAAATGAAATTAACTAAATGAAATGTTATGTATTATTGTTTGAGTTGTAAGGCTTTATATAATGTGTACTGTATTTAAGAAAACAGTTGTTTATCATTGGTTGTATTTGTACACAAGATGCAAACCTGTAAGACACCATTGTAGTTGTGAAGGCATCGGCAAATGTCAGCAACAGCTACCCATTTCTCAATAACGGCAACACGCGAGGCCATAGTTGTACCACGGATCACTTCAGAGGCCACAAGCCGAGACATCTGCACCAAACATATTTTTATGAAAAAGTAAGACTTAATCAGTTGTCACACTGTACTCAGTGTACAATAATGGAAAGGTTTCTTATTAGTTGCACTTTAAACTTGATAATGAAAAAATGGAGACTCTGTTTACAGTGAAGTTAACATAGAATATGCACTGAAAAATTTATTTGATACTTCACATACTCTAAAAGTAAATTTTATTGCACAACAATGAGCTTCCAGTATTGACTTTCAGCCACAGCCCAGAATTTGGAGCTTTCAAATGGCATTCTAAAGCTGGCAAATCTAAAGACAGGTGCCCTAACATACTGATCTGCAAGTGATTATAGCACAAGTACCTTGTGTTTACTGTTGTATGTAATGAAAATGTTATACTACTCTGATGAAATTACAGGCTGTGAAGTAAATTCAGAACAGCTTTATGTAGGATATTCCAGATATTTTTTTATATAATTCATTGTGTTTTACAGTTTACATCATATAGTTAGTTACAGCACTTCATAGCTACCCTTAATTTGTCTTGACTTGCACAAAACATCAGTTGGACCCTTAGGCTTGGGTTATCTAAGGTTAACCTTAGTTCAGTGTGCACTGAACAGTAACCAAACTTTCAACAAATGCAATTCAGCATATCACCTACTCAGAAAGGAGCATGATGTAGTAAAAGATTTTTATATGATAAGGAGAAAAATTAGCATGTGAAGTAACAGGTAATGCATGCTTAAAGGAAGCAGTAGGAGTAGAGATGTAAGAAGAAACAAACAGTACTGACTTCTCTTTCCATCTTCCCATATATCAATACCTCTGATGCCCAATCCCTACCATAACTCCTATCAAGGGGGTAGCCATGGCAAAAGTCTCCACTTATCACTGTCCTTCCATGCCTCCCTCGCATACTTTCTTTTCACCTTGAATATAACAGAACCTAAAAGTGACAAAACTCCAATGTCTAAAAATGAAGGCTCAATTTTAAATTCAGCCTGTATCATGTTAGTATGAATTCATATACAAAAACCGTAGATCATTAAAGACCAAGCAAAGGATATGCTAAATGTACATGAAGATGGTCAAGAGGAAAAAAATATACTTCTCAAAAATACTGTCAGGGCAAGGAACACTGATGTCAGACAGTGTGGTATTTAGAATATGTGACAGATCATCATCAGGCCTACAGTGTTAATCTGGCTTCAGAATGAAAACCATTAGCATAACTGATGACAATATTTTTAGGCAATTATTTTCCCTTATTTTTTCTATTCTTTTCCTGGTTCAAAAAACAAGGACCAACCTTTCTACTGTCATAAACATTAGTCATTTGATCACTACCTTGATTGGAACACTGATTAGTTTTTTTTTTTTCTTGAGTTATGATAACCATTAAGAAGTATGAAAACTTAGAAGACTAATTTCAGAGACTTACTCACCTGGTACTAACTGAGTCTTTTCATCTAAAGTTTCCTTATCACCTTTAAAGATTTTGAGAGTACTAAAAAAATGTATGTCAAGCAATGCATTTCTTTCTACTAAAAGACAAATTATTAGATACTGCAGGTACATAAGAATCTAAAGAATCAGTCCCAATAAGAAATTATGTATTAAGTTTATTTAATTTAAGTAGTAAAAGAGTACTCCAGTGTTTCCCTAGACCAATATTGTACAAATGCTCTCACAAAACATTACAGTGAGAAAGTCATAAGTATCATAAGCTAGTACATTAGTAAAGATAGCTGACCTCATTAAAGCGTCGGGTTATAAGAAGAATGTATGGGGCTTTTTGCTGCTTGTCAGGCTTCATCCATGCTGTTTTGAGGAATTCCCTGTCAAGGGGATAAAATGCACTTAATGGAAGGGCAACATGGATGGTACAGAAAGAATAAGATAACTGTTTAGGAAAATTACTCACATATATTCTTTCAATATTTTCCTAAACAGAACACTTATGTTACCAAAATACACAGCATGGAGGTTCATGCAGTTTTCTCAAAAAGAAGGAAAAAAGAAAAAAAAAATGCTATTAGGAAAGTGATGAGAAAAAGAACAGATCTGAAAATGTTATGTAACTGGGAAAGAGTTTTTGATACATCCTGGATTGCTGATGTAGTAGAGGGATGAAGAAATAAGAGATGGAATACTGCAGAATGTTGTTCATGAGTAGAATCAGTTAGAGTCAGTGTATGGGTAGATCTAAGATGAGATGGAAAGGCAAAGTAATTGCGATTTCAAAATGAAAGGAAGTACAAAGGTTTCGTGAAGTGATGTGAATGAGGAGATTGTAGACATTGTTATAATTTTCCAACTTTATGTCAAGAAACTGCTTAACAGATATCATCAGTGACAAAGATTTATTCATTTGCAGGACAAAGTTACCACGTATATATGTATGCTAAGCATTTGAACAATAAAAAGTTTTTAAGAATAAAATAGCTCGGATTCCATTAAACCTGTTCTTTATGATAGCAAAACACATAATAAAGAGTATACTTACTCGCTCCTGATGGCAATAAAAATCTGATGATCAATATAGGTCATCTGCTCAGCAACTTCAAGTGCTGACAAAGTTTCGATACTCTCTTTACTTGGCATCTGGAAGTAAAAGTTTTCTCTGGAATATTGGTAAGCATTGTTGAAAAACTATACTGGGTACAATTATATCTCATCAATATCTCATACAAATAGAAACACACAAAGACTCTTGTTAAACCACTGGTGATGTTGAAATCTCCCTCAATGGAAGACGTGTACCAAAAGACTGGAAGATAGCCAACATTGTACAAACATCAAAAAAAGGGTGTGGCAAAGTAGCCCTAAATTGTTGGCCAGTGTCTGTACATGCATAACCTGTAAGATACTTGAGAAAATAGTAAAAAAACAGATAAAGAAGTACTTCACTAGCATAAGCTATCTAAGTGGGATTCAGCAATGGATTTTGAAGTGAAAAAATCCTAGACGATGAATCTACTGGATTTTTATGAATGAGAAAGCAACTTCCTAAAAAAAAAGGGGGATGGATGAGTGAATGAAATATATTTTTAAACTACCAAAAGGCCACTGATGCTGTGCTCCACAGAAGACTGATGAGGCTAAAATCCAAGGTGGAGTTAGAGAAGGGCTGCTCAAATGGATTACTTGGTAAATCTCGGATGCTAGGGGAAGTCAGGCAAGGTTTGATGTGTTCTATTTATTTCTGTAAGTGTTTCACTCACTTTTACAATGATTAAACAAATATTTTCCTTGATATTTATAGCCCTCCCCACTATTGGTGTTTTCACATATATCAGAAAACAATCCAAATCACATTCTACCACTCTTATTCTATTATCCACACACAACTACATTATCTCTGCAAAACAAAATCACTCATATTTTAATATGACTTTTGTGGCAGAGCTAAACTGAACATTTACCAAAGTCATTAAGGAATAATGTCAAAATAATGTTAAATGTTTGATGGCAGGTTTAATAAGGCAGAGAGTATTCAAACAGAAAGGAAAAAGGTAAAACTGCAGATTTTACATAGAACTAAAGACAAAGAATTTGATGATCAGCCAACAAATGGTCTAAACTAAAATAAAACACTTAGTAAAGCATGCAGTAAAAAGATATAAGTTTATGGAGAATTTTTGAGGTTGATGCTCAGCCAACCAACAAATGGGCTAAACTAAACTGAAACAGTTAGTGAAGCATGCAGTAGAAAGATATGGATTTATGGAGATTTCTTTTTGACTGGATGAAAAAAAAGAAAAAATACAAGAAGAAATGATGATAAAAGAAGAAATGTAGATAAGAGAGACCAGAGGTAGAAGATTTAGCAGATGTAGTTCCAGAGATTAGGGAAACAAAAGAGAATAGAAAAAATAAACAAGAAAAAGGGAGGATCAGGCAAGATTATATTTAAACTGGAAAGCAGAAGCCAGATGGCAGTAAAGCAGGCTAAGATGCTATCATTAAGATTTTGATAGGGCTTTCATTAGAAGAGACAGATCAAAGGAAGAGAATATAAAAAATAACCAAAGCAACCAGGAGAGACATCAGGGAACGTCAAAAGAAACCATCACTAGGGCAGAGAAGACAGGAAGATCACTCAAAGAAGGTCATGGCATGCAAGTGCATTTGAAAAAAACGGGGTCTATGAAGGGATTAAAAATATATTCTATAACAGGACTATTGGGACTCCCCAAATAGTACAGCTTTTGTGAAAATATTTGTTTGGGGTTGATTTTAGAGTAACAATTACTTGCTATATGGGATGCACTTTCCATCACATATTCATCTATTTACATTTTACAACTCTTTTGGGTGTACTGAAAGAGCTTGCGTTGTGGAATGCATGAATATAGGTAAGGGGTATTCAGACTTTTTCTTTTTGCACCATAAATGGTAACACAGGGGAAAGCATCAACCTCAGATCTTTATGAACTACCCATGTAGTATAAACATTCATAATTATCAAGAATACAGCATTAGTCACTTTTCAAATGCTGCTTTGGCATCTGTAGAATAATTCACATGATGCTTTACTGTCTACAGTGGAATGCAGTTTAAGGGAGCCAACATGCATATACCTGCAGGTTTGAATCTTATTTGAATGTATTAAGGAATATTGTCAATATACATACTGTATCCCATAATGTTTCTTTGGTGAATTCTTCACCTACATTTATCTATGGAAGAATCTGCAAGTGTGGTTATTTCTATCCATCTACTGTAATTCATGATGAGCAAAGGAAATGTCTAAGTGTTAACATGCATTCATGTGGCTATAGCAATTCAAATGAATATCTGCTGTGTAAATGAGTATCTCTGTCATTACATATGAATATTACTTTTTACTATATAGGGTTATAAGGTTTCTATATAAGGTTACAAGATCTCTTCAAGAGCTTTGGTCTCTAGTAAAGCTGCACTGAGTGAATGTGTACCTCCAATAGGGGTAATTTGATGCCATTATCATTTTAATTTAGGTCTTGCTTAGCCCTAAACTTGCACCTCTGGACCGTTCCTGTGTACCTCTTTTTTCTGAGATGTGCAAGATTATGGCTGAAAGGAATGTACATGAATGCTGATGGATCAGTGGTAAGTGAAAAAGAGCTGGCATTTAAAGATTGAATAAGGATACAAAGTCACATGTTGATGAAAGTTTTGAGAGGATATATACAAAAGAAATGAAATCAAACCGAATTTATCCTGTGGGTTTGATAGCAAGAAAGGAAAGAGAAAACTAGCCATCTCAGTAAAGGGCAGTGCATAAGAGGAAAAGTAACAATGGGAAAACCTGCAAAATTATGCTTATAATTTAAAACATACAGAAAGTTTTACTGAATCAGAAATGATGAAAGCATGATCAGGTCATGCAGAATGCAGTGAGACATGCTCTTTTCAAGAAAAGTTCTAATAATGGGGAATTTTTAGTATAAAGAAAATGATTGGGAATACTCAGATTCACATGGAAAGGGAGTGGCATGGAAATACAAATTCTTAGAATGTACACAAGACGATTCCTCATATCATGTTACTGAGTTCACTAGAGTTGGAAAGGATGATACATCATCAGTACTATATCCAGTCTTTATGTATGATAAAATGGAAATAGAAAATATCAAGATATGGTACTTAACTTGA
>JAUUDW010500041.1:0-12309 GCA_032361385.1 Panulirus guttatus | reverse complement strand
CCCACAATAGGAAAATTTTGGCTAAGAAAAGTCGTGTATTACAAAGTATTCAAGTGTTATGTATAAGATGGAGACAACATGTGTCAGTGGAATGTATTCCAACACCTAGGAGTGTATGAGGCAAGAAGAAATAACAGCAACCTGTGTTATGAGGGGGACTTGGCAGCCACTGTAATGCCGGCTCAATGTGTGTGTGTGTGTGTGTTTAAAATACAAGACTAAGTCTATAATTCTGACCTATGATATACGTTGAAGGATCAAATCCTTGTTCTGGAGGTGGAGAACCCTTTGTGGGTATGAGCCAAGTCAACACAGCACTTTTCTCACAATACTGGTCCTGCAGCAGTCCCCGGATCTGAGCATAATATGTTCCTCCTTCTATATCAATTAAGGACACAATGTCTCCTACTTGATAATATAGGCCCTGCAGACAATTTAAGGTATTAACTGCATGTTCATGCCTAATTTTGGTAATTATTTCAACATGAAATTCAGTTTCTTAAGAAATGACCTGAAGTAATTCACATCAAAATTACACACACTTGTAAAAATGTGTTATGGATAATACTATGCATTAGATATATCTTAATCTCACCTTATAAAACAGGTATTCTGATGTAATTGGTGTAGCTACAGCAGCTGGAGCTTTGGTGGCCTACATTTTAGTAGTGATGAAAAGAAAAATCACATCCATTAATATTCAGACTACCAAAACCTTATTATTATTTTTTTTATTACACCGAAAGTATATTATGCCTTGATAAGAGCTAGCACAAAAAGAATTCCTATACAAGAGACGGAAAAATGATGAAGTTTCTAGAATAATTTAGAGAAAAAAATACCAGAAAATTTAGAATATTTTTATAATTAGAATTGCTCAGGACATCTTTCTAAAGGCTACTGCATCATGGCTTTGCTACTTCCAGGAGCAGAAAACCATGGACTTCTTTGTAGTGACTCTATTACTAATGATACAGTCTTGGAAAAAGTAAATTTTCACTTGTGATGTATCCTAAAGCAGGCAGAGTTCTGTAATACCGAAAATTTAGATTTAATCAGTAAGAAGTGAAGAGAGGCAGGTCATGAGAAAAACGGATGGACCAGACAAGAAAAAAAACCTGTACATCAGAGCTTCTAACATCATCCAACCAGCATGGAAGAAGGTGCAGAGGAGAACTACGATCTCATATGTCGAAAAGTAGCACATCCATAACAGTAATGGTATGAAGCTGCCATAAACAGGAATAGTCAATGTAAGTATCATGTATGGATTGCATCAATTCCATCCTAAGAATTCAAAGAAATATATAGTGAAAAGCTGCATATATACAATAATGTTTACTTCATAATCTGCTTTTAAAGATTCCTGTACTTTACTGCAAAAAACAGCAAATTCACTGAAAAAAGTGCTATTTGCTATTTGTACAATTCCACAAGCTACGTGATACATTAATCAACTAGCATTATTCGAATGAACCAGAAAAACAAATGTTATGCAGCAACTATTAAAAGTTTTCATGAGTAAGTCTGATGAATTCCTCTGTAGTATGTAATGACCAAGGGTGAAGTAGTTGTGAAAGCCAACAGAGTTATGTTTAACCTCGCGCTGCAGGGCAACAGAACCAGTGATCATCAAAGAATGAACTAATAACAAATCATGTAAATAATGAAATTTTACATTGGTTCTGAGGTCCTGTAGTGACACTGAAATTCTATATAAGCTATCCTGTAGCGACATGAGCTAGAACTGAATTCACATGTCTTCATTTCAATCTTCGTTGGTTGTCAAGTCCTTTTCAAATCAAACAATATAATACCCAAAAATTTCTCGTTATTATGCAGCCAAAAATGTAGTTGCATAAGTTGAGAAAACAAGTTCTACCAAATACTTTTTGCCCCTTTAACATTCCCAAACTAATATTTTTGCCACATGATCAACATCCACAAATGACAATATTCTCATTTGAAAATTCCAACCATGATTTCAAGGCTACTTCCTCAGTTGGGGTGGGGGGCAATTATGGTTACCAAATGCTTCCACTAGAAAATCACTCTGTTACCCCACACACACAACAGGAGAAGAAAGTCCACAATTATGTTGATACTGCCACATTTGCCAATTTCTCCATAGATATTGCTGATAAAGTTATTAATAAACTATACAAGTAAGGTAGAAAAAATGAGAGATAAAGACACACATGAAAGCAACACTTGACTCATGTTTAACAGCAGTGAAGCAGTAGTCCCTCTATGGTGTCAAAAGGCTAAGTTAATTTTTATGATGTTTATCTCATTCTGAAAGGATAAAAGTCAACATCTGTAAGGGTACAAAAACACTGTGTTTAGGGTTTGGGAAAAAAAAAAACTGTGAGGATGTTTAAGAGTCAACACTTTCAACAATACCTACTCAAAAGTTTCTAAACATATATGGTTATTTTTGTTCGGCACTAATCTTCATAAACAGTTGTATCATAAACTAAGAAATATGTAGCAAGTTATTAGGGAGATAAAAATAAACATAAGTATACTTAAAATATACTATATATGCATTACCTGACTACTTGATGTCAGTTTCAAAATTAATACTGGTTCCACTGATTTAAACTGTTTATGGCCATTACCTCGGGAATGCATAAACATAAAATCTACATCTCTGATGCCCGTTCCCTCCAGGAGCTCCCATCAAGGGAATGGCCACAGCAAAAGAGCCTCCACTAATCCCTGTCCTTACATGCCTCCCTCATATACACCATTCTATGCACTCTTCAACCATTAACTCCCTCCAGCACTCTTCCACTCTATTTCCCAATGACAAAGGTAGTCTTCCTCTCAAAACAACCCCTTTAATTATACTATCATACACTTTCCTTGTAATCTCCCTATCTTGCATTCATTCAGCAACTATATCACAGGGATAGCACATAATTTGACATTTCTAACATATGGCAAAATGGTACTTGAACTAAAGAGAGCTAATACCTTTGAATATTTAGTGACAGTGTTTGCTGTGGTACGGAAGTGTTCAGAGAACAGATTAACAGTGGCAGAGAATGATCACAAGTATTGCATTATATTCTACCATAGTGGTGAAGGTTAAGAAAATCAGGGAAAATGTATGGTTAATTAATGAAAAAAAAGGGTGAAACACTTGTTAAAAACCAACAAATGTATGCAAACCCAAACTAACCTCCTCCAGCAGCCACCTACTTTGATTTTAAAATAATCTGAAAAGTATGTTTACGTTATGGCCAGCATTTGAAAGCCACACAGTCTGTAGGAACATAAACAATGTCTTATGATGGCTGGCAATTGGAGACCATAAGAATCACTTACTGCCTGCTGGAAGAGGTTCAGTGGGGTTTTCATACATTTTCATGATTTTTTATGTGTTTAACCGACTTTTCTGTTTCTTAACCTCACATTTTCCATGATATTCATTACCCTCACCACTATTCCTCATCTAGAGTGGCATCAGAAAATAAAATGCTCCAAATTCATGCTCAACTATTCTTATTTTGTTCCCTAAATGCTTCGCTATAGTTGCAAAACACCAGTAGTTAATATCCAAAGCAACTACAGCTGCAAGGCTACAGAGCAAATTTTCTAAAATAACAATGAACATGCCGTGTTGTAAATCAAGATCTTGAGGAAAGATAGGTGACTTTTTCATAAGTGTGGTTGCTTTTGATATATGGTTTTCAGGTTTATATGAAGTTAACTGAATTTTAAACATATTTATCAATGTGTTTGCTATAAAGCAGACCTGTGTACCAGAAAATAATTTTCAAATCTACAAAAACACTGCACACACCATATATATAAACTTCACTCCTACCTTTAGAGGATGCGTTACATAAACTTTACAATACAGTCAGTTAGCTCCTCACACCATACAATATTTACTTACACTTTTCTTGAATATATACCTCCTGCCCTTGCCCTTTGGTATACTGCCCTTTCCACCTTGTCTGCCCTTCCTTGTCTTCCTTTTCGTCTCCCTCTTCTCCAAGCCTTTCCCTGAATCTTTATCCTTGTCTCCGTCTTGGTCATCGTCTCTACCACCATTTCCATTACTGGAGTCCGCATCCTTTGTGTCATCCGCCTCCAATTTATCCTCGTCCTTTTTCACATCCTGTTCCTCTTCCTCTCGATCTTTGGATGTCCTGACTGGGGTCAGCTTGGGGTTCATTACATGGGCCATATTATAGCACTCCGTACACAGCACCTGGTCTTTGTCATCTTTCCGCCATAGGTTCGACACCGAGGCCTTACATTTGACGCACTCTGGCTGGACCCCAAAGACCATCTTTGTTTCCACTGTTTGTTTACAAAGCCGAGAATTTGTTGACCGTCCAGCGAATACATCAGGCGGGGAATGGCCGCGGCACCCGCTCACCAGCGAACACACTCATTTTTACTTTTTTTTATCCTTTTACAACTAATGAGATATGTATATACTATACTATTCATGATATATATACATACCTGGTGATTGTATGTGGTCTTACATTCATACTTCACAACCGAATAAAGTGTTACATTTTTTTCGGTTGGTGTATATTGCTTTCACACTGACGGCCGTAGTTATCTAATGACGGTTGCAGTTGTTAGGTACAACAACCAACCTGTTACATGGACTTAACTCTCGCCGAGATTTCTGACCTCATTCAGACTTGATCTTTATTATTCGATGTTATTCTTGGGCCGGCCCACCTAATAAGCTCTATACGGTATGAGTGAAACATCCCCGCCACACCATGTGGCAACCTGCAAAGAGCGGAAATGCTGTTCCAGACACACTAAATTTCCATTTCTTTTTCTCAGGGGTCCCCGGGAGCTCGAGATTTAGCTTGGGAGGAGAGGGAGGTTGAAGAATATAAGGTCCTCAAAAGTGCTAGTTAGCCTTGACCATCGAATTATTGTTCTAAACTGCAAAAGTGTTGTTACCTGTTAGCATCTTTTGTGGTGTTATTTCAAGTGGCGTAATTTAGAGCCATTTTTGTTACCCACACGTCAGATGTAATGTATTGGATTTTAAAATAGTCATCTAATGATATGGTTATTGCAAATTCTTATTTTCCTCACTTAGTACGTTTTCGTCATAATTCATTTGTTCATCTATCTTGTTTACTGAACTTTTGTTACATTTCATGCACTACCTACCTGCAATAACATTTCCATCTTCTCCAAAGCATATCTTTTTTTTTTTAGCCTATTAACATCTGAATCATTCACGTCACCTTCTCTTCCATTGCAAACTACACAATTTTCATAATGTTTCATGTTCCAAAAGTGGAATTCCATACCTGATTGTCTAATTGTCGTGATTCACCTCTTTAGTTATTTCCTGACGAACTAAGTCCTCACACTCAGGCACAGTATGGTCGCTTCTTTCCATTAGACTACCATGGTGGATACTATCCTCAATTTGTTCCATGTGAAAATGATGACAGACATTAATGATGTGCCTGTTCCTCTGGCTGTACTACTGGTAATAATGACATAGCATTGGCTACCAACACGTAAAACAGTACGAATATCCACATGGTACAATGGCTTAGGCCTTTGATTGAGTGAATTCATGAGGATTTTAATTTTCTGTATTGAGTGTCTTGTCTGGCTTTGGTATTACAACCAATAAAATTTACAATATAGAACCAAGGGTTTAGAAAATATATATTCAAAGTAGTAAAAATGATAAAAGATATGTATATGGTCAATATTGCAAAGTGGTAAACATTATAGTAATTTACAGCCACACTAACTTTTAACTTGGGTAGAATGTTACAGGGTAGGAAGGTATAGTTGTTGATGCGTCCGTGTAATCAGCAGTTTCAGGTTTGGTATGTGTAGCATTCCTGTGGCTTTTAAAGAAAAGTTGCAATGTTTCCATCATCCAGTTCAAGCAATCTAGCAACATGTTTATTATCTTGAGCATAAAGATGAAGTTTATGCATAGTAGACTCAGTGTAAGGAACTTTGGATATGGATAGAGTTTGTATGCATAAAAAGGGATACTCACATTAAGGCTACTGATAGGTGGACCATAACAACAGGATTAAGATCATGGAAGCACCAGCCCATCTGTTTTTCCAAGTATTTCTCACATATATTCTTCAAAGCAAACACCTGATCCACAAATCCTCTACCACTTCTAAAACCACTCCTCCCCAATCTGATGCTCTGTACATGCCTTCAGCCTCTCAGTCAATACCCTCCCATACAATTTTCCACACATCTCCTAGTCATTTGTACTCCTTTCTTGTAAGTATTGTCCAAACGCCTCCCTTTTCTTCTTTCACTAACAGCCTTACTCCATCATCCCACCACTCACTACCCTTTCTAATCTGCCCACCTCCCACCTCTCTTAAGCCACATGCATCTCTTGCACATGCTATCACTGCTTCCTTAAATACATCCCATTCCTCAAACACTCCCCTCACATCAATTGCTCTCACGTTTTGCCATTCTACGCTCAAATGTATCCTCAAACATTGATCAAAGTATACTTCCAGTACATCATGCCAATAATGAACTAAATAATATCAGAAAGAAAAAAGTTACCTATCAACGTCATGGAAAAAAGTTAGCCTGGTAAAATATGGCAGGTCAGCCATAATCCAAGAAGGTGTTCAATCTTACTGTACGACCATACAAGCTCTCAGTGCACATATGGCCCTCGAGAAAACTGTGAATACAAATGGAAGCAAGGTGGCAGAGTCTGGAAATTGAATTATGACTGGATGGCCAAAACATGAGTTTACACATAACATTTCTTGAATGGATGATGACAAAATTCTTAGAGGTTTTAGTAGGGTAATGAAGGAAAAATTGCAAGCTATTACAGCTGGTAAAATCTAGGATTGCGGCACACCACAGTACTGTCTGATAATGAAAAATTGGTCTGGCTTTGAGTGATTTGCTGAACAAAAACTACTACGATGAACTTTTCTTACAGGTGAATATTGAACACAATAGAAAAGAGGAAGGATTCAGGAAATCAAAGGACGATACTATATGATGAGGGGTAAGGAGTGTCTAACACTGGATGATGCGATGGTAAAGCGATACGGACATGATGAGAGAATGAAAAATAAAGTATACAAGTAAAGTGAGTGAAGAAGGATACAGAAGATAGGCAAATGTACAATGAAAAGCTTAGGTAAAAGAGTACATATTGATGGTTGTCTTAATTGGATGAGGATCCAGAAATGTGCTAGAACTACAGGATACTAAAAATGTTCAGGCTGACTACTAGTGAGCAGAAGAAGGCTCATGATGCACAAACATAATAAAAAGAAAAAGATGATAAACTTGGCATGAAAAAAGATGCAGCTTATAATAAACACATAGGAAAAAAAGAAATTCAAAGACTGGTTAGAAACACCATTCATATTAGCATTAAATTACTTTCTACAAATCACAGTGATTAAAATCTATTCACATTAAGTTTTGTACAAGAGCAATCCAAACCTCCAAAAAGCTTTATTCATGGCATTGTATTTATCTGGTCTGTTGATCTCCACATGAAAGACGCTCTCCCTTGGCACAGTGACTGCCAATGTTTCGTAAGAGTACCCATCAGGTGGTGACGATGACATTGTACGCACAGTATACACAGCAGGTCGCAACCGCCACAGTCCTGGGAAGAATAAAGAGTGTGATTCACCAAACAAATACAAGATTCTTCACAAGCTAGTAGAAAGCATTTATTTTCACATACTGTCATATGACAGTTAAGAAGACAGCCACTTCAAACCATGGGGATGACCATAAAATTACTTGAATCTCCTTGAAACCTTTAATACAGTAAACCCTCAATTTAACCAAACTAATAGGGGTGAAGGGGTGTTCATTTATGCCGAAATTCCATTAAATCGAATGTAACCTAGTGGTCATTCTTTAATACATTATACAAAAATACAATATACAGTTCACATACTTTCTTTTAACTCCTCTATCACTTGATGCCATTTTGAATTGTAAGGATTGCAAAATCATTTAATAAATAAAGTCACAATTCTCTGTATACAACCTGCCCACATGATAGCTTGAAGCAGACTGAGCATGAAACAAAGTGAGTCTACCCCATGTTACCATAAACAAGTGTGATATGAAATGCACATGGTGCAACATTTGAGATTTTTTATTTCTTTTATTTTTAGAATTATCATTAATTAATGTATTATTATCTGCCCGGTCCATTAACTCCGAAATCCGTTATATCGGGGTCTGTTAAATCAAGGGTTTACTGTACAGTGAGGATTATGAATGGGAAAAAGAACAGACAAGGGAAAATATCTATGAATTTCGGAGAAAGTGAAAAACCCATCTTTTAAAATGTCAGGTCACAGTTACTGGGAAAGACATGAAATGGTAAAGAGTTCCAAAGCTTCAAGGTATGGGGAAAGAAACAGTTATCAAAACAGCCCACCCTTAAATTGCCAATGGATGCACAGCAATGAGTGGTCTAGCTAGTAGTGGGAGCACACAAGCAGCCAGCTCTCTGAGGCAAAAAACAAAGTAATACCTATAGAAGAGGGAAAATGAACCAACACTGCAGCGCAGGGCAAGAGGGTCAAGTTTGGAAGTTAGCCTGATACAGTTTATAATTCGGACTGCTTTCAACGCAACTCTGTCAAGTAAGGATGAACAGCTAGAACCATCCCAGATGTGATAGCAATACTCTATACAATGATGAATTATCCTTTGTATAAATACTCCATACAAGGACAAATCATCCTTGGTATAAATACTTCATACAAGGACGAATCATCTTTTGTATAAATGGAGCAACTGTCCAGAATAATGAAAGTTTTGACATCTAAACAGGACACCCGGTTTAGGCAGACTTAGCTATTCCCATAGAGTAGGGTTTCCAAGAGAGTGGATATTACAGTAATACCAAGTATGTTCATTGAGTAAAGAGGTGGAATTACCCGCTGTGTTTGTGTTCATCAGCATGGCATCCAAACATCCAACAACTTCTTCTACAACCCTAGAACCAGCAGTAAATTGGAAGAGAACCTCTTTGACTTTACAAACCAAGCTAAAAATCTTATAATGTGCTGATGCTGATGAGGAAGCATCAGCACTTGGGCTTACTTACAACTTGGATGAATCTACAATCCACAACTTAAAGAAGAATGCTGAGAAAATCTGAAATGCTGTGGTTCACTCTACTCCACTGCCTGCCAAGGTAACCACAGGGGTTAGAAATGCACTTATAGAGAAGGTGGAGAAAATTTTCTCTTTATACATGGTGCATGAGACATAGCTTTCAGCTCACGTCTAAAGCTCTATAGATTTATGAGCGATGAAGTAAAGAAGACAAATTTGCTGAGCCAGAGAAACTTCAAGCAAGTAAAGGATGGCTTGGTAGGTTCACTTGACAACAGATGCTAGGTAACGTGATGGTAACCAGAGAATCTGCCAGTGCTGTATGCGATTTCTCTTTGTGTGAGGTCTTTGCAGAACATAACCCCCACATAAAGCAAGGCTTGGACAATTTCTGAACTATTTATGAGCGATGAAGTAAAGAAGACAATTTAACTGAGCCAGAAACATTTCAAGCACATAAAGGATGGCTTGGTAGGTTCTCTTAACAAAAGAACCTAGATAACGTGATGGTAACCGGAGAATCCACCAGTGCTATAAGCAATTTCTCTTTGAGTGAGGTCTTTGCAGAACATACCCCCACATAAAGCAAGGACTGGACAATTTCTGAACTGTTTACTACATTTAACTTGAATAACCGGAATCTTCATTATCTGAAATGCCCAATATTCCCAAGCTTTTAGGATAATAGAAGCTTTACTGTATATGCCTTTATACCTTATACAGGTTCCTTCAAGTGTCAGCAGAATACTAGACTGTTAGCAGAAAGAGGTTAGAACTCCACCTATCACCTTTAAGAGAACTTCACAAGGGGCATAAAATGACAAGCACCTGTTCATTTGCCAAGGTTTTGCTTGAGTGATGATGGTTTGCCAAGAAAAAAAATCTCAAGAGTTTTGCTCCCTGTCCAGACAAAGCAAAACTAGTCAAATGGCCAGCCAAAAATCAAATTAGACATTGAATATGTTGACATGGAAACCAAAACTTTTCATAAAAAATACTATAAATGTTATCTATATCACTGCTATACTTTTAGTGGCATACTATGATCATCCTTAATTCTTTATTTTAGTCTTTGTTTTGACTATCTACCATTGCCAGATGACAACAAACATGGTTGGCATTACATATCCCTTTCAGTAAGTTCCAAGGAGATCATCACATGGACACATACAGATAGAAAGAGTGAGGCCAATCATGTTTTATGGGACCACACACATGAACTGTCTAGTAAAGTCAGCACCATATTTGAATGACCTTTGATTGTTTACATAGGGTGCTGCAGTGAAGCTGCTTGAAATATGGCCAGCAGTTACATGGGGTTCCTCATAACTGTGTGACTATGATGTCCTTTTGCTACCAGGTTTCTGCTTAGTGTTTGGCAATTGGCTTCGGATACAACAAGCTTGGGTGATGCCACTATTATACTATACATGATGTGGACTGCAAGGGTTACAACTTCTCATTATATAGCAACAGCATCTATTTGTGCTTGATAATGAAGATATGCAAAGTTACATCTTCAGTGATAGCTTCAGCGGTCAGAAGTGCCACTTTTGTAGCTAATGGCAATCTAAATAATAGTCCCATTTATATATCTTTTGATTGTCTGTTAATTTGATACACTCGTTTGTTTGTATATTAATTCAAAACAGTAGAGTAGACTTCTCTGTAACTGTATGTGTGGAAAACATATACTAAAGTGCCCCCAACCCTCCAGCATCATGCAAGCACCCTTCCTCCTCTTAACAACAAAACACCAAGATACTCAACCTGGGAAATTTAAGACCTAAGTTGTAAGTAATTTTGAATATAATGGACTATGGATTTTAGAAGTTTTAAGATTTTAAAGGCTTGGATTTTTTTAAATTTCAACCTGTGTTCTACTCCACATATATGTCCTCATCTGTATTTACAAATTTCCCTTAATCTGATAAATTGACCTAGTGTATCAACCCTTATATATATCTGTCCCTTTCTCATTATACCTTAATATTGGTACATATCTCTACACACCCTGGTAGCAGATTCTATAAAATCAAATACAGTATTGCTCTGTACCCAAATTATGGAATTCAGCAACCCAATCTGTTTACTTGAACTGGGAGATTAACACTTCACTTTGTACTAATCTAAACAGATCTTTTTGTCTCTGAGTGCCTCCTCTTTTTCTATACAATCCATCTCAAGGTCTAGGTGATTTTGCTTTTGTTAAGTGAAAGCCCATTAGTAATGTTTTCAATTATTAAGCTACAGTGCATGAAAATTCAGTGTACAGTAAATAGACTAGTAAATGCACTTCAGTTTGTGACTAGAAGCAGACTGAGATAAAAAGAACTTCCTTACATAATGTGTTCAGTTTTCATGGGCCCTATGCCATTAACTGTTTAAGGCAACTTTATCTGTGGTTCACTTCAAAGAGAAAGGAGTTATAGACTGTCATGAAGGTCATTGGAATGTGGCATTCAAAACCTTATCATATGAGTTTATCCGCATGAAATCTTCCTGGTTCTTAAAAACTGCATGTTATGTTACTGTCCCTTAAAAAAGGGAGAAAAAAATCCCTCTTCTGTAAGGGTTCCACCTTCTTCAGTGTTGTGCATTTAGAGAAGAGTAAAAAAAAAGATCAAATAATTGTATTTTCCTAACACTCCTACCTTATATTCATCCATCCATACATGTGCCACTCTTAATGAATTCCGCAAAAGGGAATCTTGTCCACCCGGTCCACCATAAGGACGTCGGCGACGAAAAATATGTCCTACACGAGAACATGGAATTATCTCCAGCACACCACCACACATCCATATCTTTGAAAAAATGAGGGAAAATAGTAAATGCAACACATCAGTAAAGACAGAACTTATATAAGTCATGAATATGAATCATCCTAAAACAAAAATGAAGCCCTGACTTCAAAATCCTCACCCTAAATGACATTTCCAGGTTTTCTCCACCCCAAACATCCATTCCTGTATCATATTCTCCAAGTTCCTTGAAATAGTTGTAATCAGTAGCTAGAGACTGAGTGTGCGCGAATGAGGCCGTTTCATCTGTCTCCTGGCGCTACCTCGCTAGCGCAGGGGGTGGCGATGCTGCTATTTCCTGTGGGGCAGGGTGGCGTCAGGAATGGATGGGGGCGAGCAAGTGTGAATATGTACATGTGTATATATGTATATGCATGTGTATGTG
>JAUUDW010499820.1:0-12312 GCA_032361385.1 Panulirus guttatus | reverse complement strand
AAGAAGCTGAAGTTATTACTTTGTCCCTCTTAGCTCTTAGTTATACTGGTATTGCATAAGTTAAGTTTACATTATTGATGTATATCACACATCCCTAGTTATTAAATTAACATAAAACTTTATGGGATTTTAATTAGTTTGTGTAATTCTCACATCTCCATTTCAGTATGCATATTTTCAGCACCATGAAGAGAGCTCTAATGTGATTTCAGATTAATAAAGACTTTAACAGTAATTCTATGTATTTCATTAATTAGAGGTTTTATTGTAAGTAACACTAACCTTCAAGGTCCACTAGCTGCATAATCGATAACTGGCTTCATGACTGAAGACTTTCTCAGGCTTAGCCTGATACACCATGTGCAATCTGCGACGATCGTGCTGGCTTGAGCAGTTGGAGAGATTTTCTCTTTGCATATACATAGGTCATTTTACTAAAGCTGATCTTGAAGTAAAATATTAGAAGAATTTAATTCACCTTGAATGAAATGTTCAGCAGCAGTGTAGTCAAATGGTGCAAGTTAATCTATTTGTATCTTCATTATACCAAAGCTTAAATCTCTAGCCATCGCATATAGCTTAGAAAAGTTTACCTGGCTTGATTTACCTTGATGAACCTTAGACCATTCATAATAAAATATATTAACAGTAAATATTATAGCAGATTCTGCTAGGTAGATTGTTTTTTTATCCAAAACAGTATTAAACGGCAGGATTTAACAAATATTACCATAAGAGCCATTCTTTACCACAGAATTTCAAGTGTGAAAACTAAATCAAAGAACCAAATTCCAAATGTCACAGAAAGCCTGAGTTTTCTCATGGACACCTAAACTTCAGGTACATCAAAGCTTGGAAAAAGAAGTGCAGAGAGCACAAAATATTTGTATAGTAATCTCTGTTTATGGCTCAAGTTTTAGTGGAGGTGAAGTTTAAATGTCCATTATTATTATTTGTGTAATTGTTGGAACCTGGTTCACATGGTGAGTATTTGTCTGAATGCTTTCAGATGCTTGTATCAAATTAACACATCTAAGAAAGCTTTGACAAGAATAATGAAATAAGTGAATTCCACTCCTGTATTTATTGAAAAAATAAAAAAAAAAAATATTTATATTCCATTGCATACATCCCAATAAAATAAAATCATTTCAAATAACTCATTGGTTTTTACCCATTGATACAACCTGCACTGATTTTATGCCACTTTAACACAAGACTCCACAGGGAGCTCAACCCAAGTCTAATCAACCGCTAGCTAGTGTCATGATTCTAGCTCTGGATCCTAATGAATCCATCATAAATCTCCATAATTCTGTTGTTTAACAACACAGTATCAAGAAAGTTGTCGAGCTCTCAAAATTATTTGTAGTAGAATAAAATAACTTTGATGACTCAGGAGATATTGGAAATTATGTATGCAGCCTTCATC
Organism: Panulirus guttatus; assembly: GCA_032361385.1. Taxonomy (NCBI): domain Eukaryota; kingdom Metazoa; phylum Arthropoda; class Malacostraca; order Decapoda; family Palinuridae; genus Panulirus; species Panulirus guttatus. Next base: position 10,880 of record JAUUDW010499820.1, on the reverse strand, counting down.
ATCTAGTTTTTTATTCTATACTTTGCAAATTGTTATAGAATCTGTCACACAGACAGTAGTTTGTAAACCTTTAAGCATCCCAGTTTTCTGTGAACATGATGGACACCACAAAGAGAGTGAGTATAACATATATATTTACAATACTGACTCATGAATAAATAGTGATAACTTCACGACCTCCACCCCTAACCATTAACACTCTCTCCAGTCCTTCTGTCAAAACTTCTAAAAATTCCATATAGTTACTTTCAGATTCTGGTCTTGAAGTCTTAGGAGGGCCAGGCAAGTTAATGATGACAAGTTGTGCATTGTGAGATTTATTCACAATCACTTCGTTCAACTTAACAGCAGTGTGCATTCGTCGTACATTTGCTTCATCCCTGTGAGAAGAACAACACATTAAACTCTGCCTCTTATGAATGTCATGTATAATGTACTGAAACCAGAGACATTCATCCACAGCCAAGACCTGCAGACCATTCTGTGGTTTCCCAACTGCTTCATATGCCTTGGTTCAGCCCATTCACAGCATGTTGCTTCTTGTATCCTACATCACATTATCTCATTCTATCCCATGCACACCTTTCACCCTCCTGTATATTCAGGCCCTGACAACTCACAGCCTCTTTCACTCAATCTATCCATTTTCCCCTTCCCCTTGCTCCTTCTTAGTCAGTCTTAGTCAGTCTCTTTTAACTCCTTATCTCCTCTATCCAAACCATTTCATCACACCCTGTTCAGCTCCCACTCAATAATTTCACTTACTACCACACCTATCTCTTACAGATATTCCTTACGCAATCAAACTGCCTTTTACAAAATACTGTCCTCAGGCACTAAATTTCCAACATGTCTACCTTCTACTGTTCTTTTGCATTCAGGGCTCAACACTAACATCCATGTAACATTGCCAGGAATGCTAGACCATCAACGGAACCCATCTTTGCCCTAACAGCGATGACTCTCCTTACACACATTCATCGATGTATCCTGAACCTTGGCCACCCTGTGACTCACTTCAGCCTCAATGGTTCCAACAACTGCCAAGTCTACTCCCAAGTGTCTATAGCATTCAACTTCTTTCAGGTCCTCCCCATTCAGACTTGCTCACAAATCAACTTGTCTCATCTTCCTAATGCATCTTATCATCATACTTCTGTTCGTACTGACTCTCAAGCTTCTTTAGTACAGTTACTCAACCAAACCTGTTAACAGCTTCTGTAGTCCTGAGTCTCCCACCAACGATAAGAACATTAGTAAACAGCAAATGATTAACCTCCCAAGCCCTCAAACCCCAGAATGCCATAGAACTGTCCCTCACTCTAAGGCACTTGCATTCACCTACCTCACCTCCTCGTCGTATTTAGTAACTTTTCATTTGCCCCATATGTATATGTGAACCCTTTCACAAGGCCTCTCTCTCAATTTTTTCAAAGGCTTTCCCCAGATTCATAAATTACACACATTCCTTACACTCAGTCCATTTTCATTACATTAGCTTGGGTTGAATTTTATCAATCATGCATCAGACAAACTCTGGAGTGATGCTTAGGTCCCCGTGTAAGTACATACAATCTCAATTGCTTATCATTTCCCTAATGATCTTAGTATCTGCAAACATATTTAGGTAGAAGTCCATACCTTCTGGCAAGTCATTCACATTGATATGGAGTATTGTTCCCAAAACAGGTGACCACCTATTTCGAAAAGGTTCCTCTGACATGCCCTTTGTTCCTTTCCACTAATATAATCTTCCATCCATTGGAGGAGTCTTCCCATTATTCCTGCCAGGTATTCCAGCTTCTTAGTCCACCTCCCATGCAGTGCAGTGCCAAATGGTTTCTGGCAATCTACCCAGCCTTCCCTTTAGTCTAAGATAGAGCTCACTTTCTCACAAAAACCTAAGGGGTTCATACCAATTGATCTCGTTTCCCTAAAACTATGCTGCCTCTCCCTTAGGTAATTTCTCCTACGTAGAAAGTCACTCATTTGCTTTCTGATAACTTTCTCAGTGCCTTACAGACAACACTAGTTTAGGAAACTATTCTGTAGTTCATTGCATCTTCCCGCATTCACTCACATGCCCTAGCTGTCGTATATAATGTACTGAAACCACAGTAACCTGTCCACAACCTGGTCCCACAGACTTTCTGTGGTTTTTCCTGACCACTTCATAAGCCCTGGCTCAGTCCAACGACAACACATCGCCCCCTGAACACCCCATCACTTCCATTCACTATCCTGTGCATGCTAAACACCTTCCTGCATGTTCAGATTTGTAGCACTCCAAATCTCTTCACTTCATCCTTCCACCTCCAATTCGGTGTGCCCATCCCCTTCTGCCTTTCTTTGTCCACCTTTCCTCACTCATTCTCTCTATGTGTCCATATCATTTCAGCACACCCTCTTCAGCTCTCTCAACCACACTTTTATTACCACATATCTGTCTTACCCTATTATCTCTGACCCAAAACCCTATTCTTAATTGAGGTAAAGTCTGCATGCTACTGCACATAACTAAAGAAAATACATACGGCTTGATGGTAAGAAGTTTTTTGAAACTTTCATTTTTGCTTGTCTTCTTTTCAGTGTCTTCAGATGCTCCACTCTGTAATCATATGCATTGTTAAAAAATATTACTCTGTGTAAGTTAATCCATCTAAGTCTTAACATCTAAAAGTCAGTTTTCTTCACCTGCCTCAAAAGGACATTTTAATCCTGGACACTAGTATACCATCAAACTTTGCTCACTTTATTTCAGCTCCAAGCTAATAAACTCTTATTAAAACAATACATTGTTCCTCATGATAAATCATTAACCAGGTGAAGTAAACTTTTGTTAACACTCTATATTACTGTCCAAGATAAATCCCTAAACAAGTAATCCAATCAAAGGGGAAAAGCAAATCGTCAAATACATAACTATGCTTAGAAATGCCCTGTACACCTGTAACATCTTTTATAAATAAGTTGATATCCAGTGAGAAGATCCAGTTTGAAAAATCCCAAAATCCAAATGCTCCAACATTTATGATTCCTGCCATATTGGCATGACTTTCGTGAGTTCAAATTCCCGGCAGTAATGCTCCATGTTTTTCTTAATAATTTCCATGATTTTTGCCCTTGCTATGCCTTCATAATGGCACCCAGCAAGTGTGCAACCCCCAACCACTGCATCTTCATAACTGCCAAACCCTTCCTTAGTCTCTACATTACATGTTATAAGCAGATAAAAGACAAAATTTAAAAACCAGGAGATCCCATCAGAAAGACTGATATAGAAAATTTTGACATTTTTTAGTTCCAAATGCTACTCAGTCCCAAGGAATTCCAACTGGAGATCTATGATGCACTACTAAGCCAGTTCATCAATGAGAGAGAGACAGAGTTTGTGTGAGAGTACCTAATTACAATTACTTACAATAAAAATAAGAGTACCTACTTCCAAGTACTTATAACAAGATCTAGCCATAATGGCAAGGCAAGCTAAAAGCACACCCCCCAATTATTCACTGAGAGAATGAGAAAGAAAGAGGTACCTTCCAACCTGTGACAATATTTTGCCATGATGACTGGGCTAGCAAAAAGTACTCACTGCATGTCTAGTAGCTGACATCTGAATAACATAATAATCAATTCTTGGTTCATATGGGAATGATTTCAACCACATATCAAGAATCCTTTTGAATGTTTCTGTAGTTGTTCCATGCATATTCCTTATTTCTCTAGCTTCATGGTTGGGCTGTCACATATTTTTGTCTGATTTATCTTTGGTATGTCCTGTGGTATTCTTGAAGATTTTTGAGCTCTGTATCTTCCTTGGTGAGGTGCTTTCATGTTTAATACACTTTTCTTTTAAACCTTCAATATGTTATCATGCACTGATCATCATATATCTTTCTCTTCTTTCATCCTTTCACAAGTTCCATTGCTTCAATTATGCTTATGAAGTCCTTCTGAATTCATATGTTCCATCCCTATCAAAGTTGCTCATGAAGTCCTGAATTCTCTGTAATCTGTTTTTTCCATTTATTTCGTTGGTGACCATAGAACACAGCAGAATTCTATTTTGCTTCTTATATATACATTAACATTTTCATCTTTAGGTTTCTATCTCTTGAAGTGAAAGTTCTCAAGGAAAACAGTGTCCATTCTTTTTTCTTGCAATAAGTTTTATGTGTGTCATTGTAATGAGCTAATAACTGGGTCTGCTTACTTTTTCCTTGTACGAGTCCATGTTGGCCTAAATTTACGTAGCTCTGCTTAATTGGATGGTTTAAGGTATGTCCCTTTGTCACTATTTCGGAGACTTTATAACATACTAAGTCAAGCTAATTGGTCTGTACTCTTTAGATATTAGCCTGCATCCTTTATGTACTGGTGTTACATAAGCCAATTTGTGAATGTCTCCAATTTTGCTTTCATCCAGACTTTGCCTCAATATTATTATTGGTTTTGCAATCACAGTTTTTGCCCTTTTGAAGAATGTGACTTGGAATCCATTTGATCTTGGCACTGAGCTGATCAGTCGCTCGGTTTATACCATCTTGTAATATTTTAATATATATGAGGGCATTTTCATCATATTGGTTATACAGTTCATCATTCAATTTCTCTTTACATTTGGAGGTGAATACCAATTTATATTGTTCAATCAACATCCTGCATACTTTCTTGGGGAAATATTTGTACTTACTTTCTTGGGGAAATTTTTGTACTTATCTCCTACCTTAAAAAGGTTCAATCTCTGTTCTCTTGCTTTGTTTATGTATGTGAATAGCAACTCTGAACTTCTTTCCATGTTTTGTATGACTCTTCCTTTATTAATTTTCTGTTCTCTTCTACAAGATTTCATTATTTCTATATCTGCATCCCTTGTTTTCTAATCAAATTCTTATATTCTTGGTTCTTTCATCGCTAACCTTTTCTTCATTTTCCATGCCATTCTACTGATACACATTTACAAGGTAATTTCTATTTTGTACTTGTTTTCTTTTTCTTTGGTTATCTGCTCAATGATTACTTAGCTTAGCATATAAAAGTACATTTTTGTATGTCACTAGGTTACTGTCTCTGGAGATCTCATTCCTATTTGTTTCGAGTCCTTTTAATGATCTCTTTCTAGCCTGATTTGTCACATTGAAAATCCATATCACTCAATCCACTGAAGTTCTCTTTTGTATCATATCAACATTCATACATTTCCATTTTATACGCTGCAGTGATTTCTATCAAGTTATGATCTGACAGAATTTTACTGCTTACTTTCTGTACCTGAAAACAGTGCAATGTCATTTGCAAAAATAGGTCATACTGCTCCCTCTTGTCAATCTGTGGTTTACCTGCAGAAGGCTGGATGATTCACATTAATTCATTTGTCTTTAGAGCTGTTCTCTTTTATCTTCTAATCCATTTCCTTTTCCATTGTAACTGTATCTACAACCATAAACCATTCCTCTTCCCTGCCATTCAGTAAAATGGATGCTAAAGTCCCCAGCCCACATCATTATCATACCACATTTCTTTACACCCTTCATAATTTCTTCATCTCTTGTTAAGACCATTTTACCATCATTTTGCTTTCTATATCAATGGGCGGTCTGATACTAGGTTTACTGTGTTTCTTGTTGGGATGTTCACTATAATTAGTTCATACCTGCTATGACTCATCTTTGTTATGTTTTCCTTCTACCTTATTACAGACAAATTATGCTATACCTTCCTATCAAAATTTGATTTTAGCTGGTCTGAATGCTTCATGTTTTCCCAAGTTTGCTTCACTCTTCACTTTTTGCATTCCAGTATTCCAAAATGTACTGTCAAGTATACATAGTGAGATGTTTGGTATTTTTGGAAATATAACTACCTTGGTTTTCATTACTAGGAGTTCCTACCTTGTGTAAAGCATCAGCACTTCACAAATTATTACATGCATGGGCACAGATCTTGCATAAGACCTCCTAACAAATTCACGCAGACTGATCAGTCGATGGGGAAAAATTAGGCCACAACAATGTGTGGGATGCCAGTAAGAGTATTAATGGCTGTATATTCCATCTCAAAACAGAGGCAAGCGATTCATGATTTGTTAATCTCTATGCATTAGTCACATTAAATGGAAAAGATACTGGTGCATCTACACTCAAGCCACCAGAGAATGGGTTAAGGTGATGACACTAAAATTCTTACTGGATACCTACATCACCTATCCACACCATGATTGTTAATATTTTTGAATAGTGTGACCTACAAAAAGCCTAGTTAAGGATGTGTCAACAAAAAAGGAATAATAATTTTGTTAAAGGAAACAAGAAAAATGAATGATAGGTTATAATTACATGGAAATACTTATTTCTTTAGAAAATATAATAGTTAAAGGTTCTAATCAAATAAAATCATGAGAAAACTTCTGTATCAAAAGAATGCCAAAATACCCTTAAGAAAGCCACATGATCCAATAATAAAAATAACTACGTTGTGCAATTAAACATATGATAATTACACGGCCGGGTATCCAGCTATTATTCAACACAAAAAACAAGGTAATTCATACCATCTCCGCTTCTGCATCAGAGTCTAATGTGGGTTCTTCTTCTTTGAAGCGTACCTTGCTAGCTGCATGCTCACCAGTTGGATGGTGATGATCTACTATGGCTTGAACCTGTGGCAACAAAAGGGCAGTCAGATTTGTATAGCACATAAGTTGACTATCATGCTAGTAAAAAAAATGATGTCGCAAAGTTCTGTTTAAAATACCAAAAGAACTCTGAAGAAGGCATTCAAATTATGAAAACTACATAGGCAGCAAAAAAAATTTTACGTAACTGATAGTTTACTGATAAAATTTAAGAAATTTAAACTGTGAAAACTGTAAATAATATAAAGCACTTATTGACAATTTATCAGTGCTGTATACCCATTCTTTAAAATTCAAGCCATTGTTCAATAAAAAAAAAGTTTTAAGGACAAGCTTCGAGTGTTTATTTAGGGGTGTGACTAACATCAAGACATGCATGTTACATCACTAATACAAGGCTTTAGTCCTTTTCCTGGTAATCATGTAAATATATCATGTATTATTACTACATGACGTAACTCATGATTAAAATACGAAAAAGCATAACACCATCTTTTTGTCATTTGCCATTAACTCTGCTCCTAATATCATGGGATGGATCAGGCACATACAGCCTCTCATTTCATTCATACATACCCTCAAGCCATTCGTAACTTATTACACTAAATCATATTTTTTTACATTGTAGCACAAAAGCCGATTTGCCACAAACATGTACGCCCCCACTCAACTATCACGCATAAAATGTTTTAATTGCTTCCAACGTAAAATAATTCATCTGGCATTCTACTCCAAACTATCTGTAACCCTGATTCCCTCATCATCCATCCATCTCTTCCTTATTCTACCTCTTCTCCTTGCATATATCTTCTTGGCCATGCTTTCTACATGACCTACTCACCCTACAATTTCTTTATTCATGTGCCTTTCTCATGATTTCCTCAAACCACATGTTCTTATTATTTTTCAACTCTCACAGCATCTATCTTTCTGTAACGTAGCCCACCGCTCCTCCTTATACCTTCGACTATACTATTATATGCCTAAACCATATCATACAAAATATGATTATAAAAAAATTCATACATGCCCCTTTCTAATTATCTTTTCATCCTTTGATCTCCAAATTCCAAATACACTGTGCAAGTTATCCCCCTTGACTGCTCTTAACTTTTACGTATCCTGGCCAATATAAATTTGGGTTATCCATTCACTTGAGGAGGGACAAATAATTCTTCAGGCATATCTGGCATATCGCACCTTCATCAAGCACATCAGTTCTTTAAAGTATTCTAACTTAATCATACGAACTTCATCCTCTGTCAATAGCATTCTCGCAAACTTGTTTTCATGTCTTATGACTTTTCTTAAAAGAAAAATTGCTACTGAAGTAAGGCTGAAATATTTTGGTCAAATACCTGCACTTCACAATAAGGTTTTGTGACATCAAAATACTGTTAATTAATTCAAAGACATGTTTATATATCTATATCAAAGTAAAAAACAAATGTATAACATTTAACTAGCTAACATTTAACGAATAGATAATTAGAGTGGTTCAATATCTTTATTATGTACTGGCATTTTACAAGATGAATTATAATGTCAAATGCAGAATGTTACCCAAATACTTCAGTCAATGAATGGCTTCACACCTTCTAAAGCAACACTTAGCTATAACAGTAAATTATTTGACAAGGATTATACGTTAGTTTAGATGTTACATTATGTTAACAGCTTGTACAACAAAAAATATGGTTCTATTTCATATGGAAATTAATGTTTAACAATACCCACAAATGAGGCCAATAGTGCAGCCTTCTGACTGAAATCCTCTCTATTCTGATTCCTTTTTTCCTAATCATGTTATCCTACTGGAACTAGGAGCTTTGCAATTAGTGTATTCCTTTTAAAAAGAATCATGCACGTAGAATGAACACATCTGACAATCAAGCCACCAGTTCATAAATACTGCAGCTGGCATCCATTAATCAAACTGGTAACAAGTTCCATGCCAGCCTCACAAAGTGATCTATGGTTTAAAAAGGCCAATCCATGATCTATTCTCTAATCTTGCATATACACTTGATGCTAAAGGAGTTCTCTCTTCAAACCAACATTCACTGCTGAAAGTCTCGAACCTGAAGAAAACCTAATCTAGCAACAGCATCTTGGAGGGAGAACTTTTAGTCCCTCTACATATTTTATGGTTCTGAGACACTGACAAATAAAGCATCTCTGTGAGTCATTGCACTGCAAGACATGGATGTCAAAACTTTTCGTGTTTTTGCATCATGGAAAGACTTACTAGGCCATGGGACCCTGCAGCTCTTCAAGTATTTGCACTTTGGTTTACTTTATCATTTATTCATTACTTTTAATTTTTTATAGGCCAAATGCTAAATTCACTAGCATTCATTTTCATTGCAGGTATTAATGGTATAAAATACATTACTATTATCATAAAGCACACCACTCTAGAAGTTCAATAAAAAGATTCCACAAACAGATTATAAACAGTTTAATTATAAACTCCTATGTATGTCCAGACACAGTTTTCATTCATAGTTTGTTTAAAGCACATAGTGATTAGGCGCTTGGTCTAACTGTACTTAATCTAACTGGTTCCTCTCAAGTTCTCCAAATCTTAAATAATCTTTGTTACACATCTTCATCTGATGTGATGCTGATTTTTAAAACCAGCTTTCCTTAACTGCAAATCACACATGAAAGTAAAATATCCTAGGAATTTGGCCTCAGAACCCCTACAGTCCTAGCCTGGGATAATGCCATCTTAGCGTAGGTACATAAACTGTTGCAGGCAGAACAGACAGCCATGGAAGAGCAAGAAAAGACGATTTACCTCACAATACTCAGGAAACAATAGGCATCTGTACCACAGTCATCAGCACCGTATTACAACACTATTACCAACAGAAAAGTAAAGGACCGCATAATTTTTCAGTTCCAATCTTAGCTACTGACCTCTGAGGAAAATTTGCATAGGCTGAAATGCTAGAAAATTTTATTCTAATATCATAAAGCTACACACTCACTTTTATCTTTAGGGATGGGGGGAAAAAGAATACTTCCCATGTATTCCTTGCATGTCTTAGAAAGCAACTTAAAAGGGTGGGAACGGGTGCTGGAAATCCTTCCCTCCAGTTTTACTTTTCCAAAAGAATGAACAGAGAAAGGTGCCAAGTGAGGATTTTCCCCTCTATGGCTCAGCCATCTGTTCTTGATGCTACTTTACTAAAGTGGGAAATGGCGAATATGTATCAAAAATCAACAGGTCTCAATATGGTCAGGTAATAAGACTTTCACTGTACTGGTAATATGTGTCTTGTACACATGTTCAGAGTCTGCAGTATCCTTAGCTTTTTTTCTTTAAGTAAAGTTAAGTAAAGTAAAGCTGAGTAAAGAGAGGAGGACAAAGATGTCGCTAAAGTACAGAATGAAAATGAATCTAACTAAACAGAGGATCTGGCTAAACATTTTTGACCTTTAATGCCAACACATAATCAGCAACTACCCGACAATGGCAGCTTATGATATATGTACACACCTAAAAGTATTAATGAAAATATCAAATGCCTGAGTGACAGGTAAGATAAGCTTTCCTAGCACAAGTATGTTTTCCAGAATCACATAGGAGATACAATGACAGTACAAGTACACAGTAGCAACATCAATGCTATGTTTAAACATTATTATACCTACTGAGAATTCTTCAGACCAATATACTTCATAGTACGACTTTCTGCATCACAACTGATCCAGTGAGTTGAATCATCAATTACAGATGCCACTTCATATCTTAAATTCTAATTTCCTTAATAATGTTATTCACATCTAATCTACTTACTGTACAGTTTTAGTATGGTGCAATCAAAGTGAATTACTATATTTCATTAATATGCATGCAGTTTCCTGCTATCATGCGCTACCTAAATGTAGTAAATGGCTTCTGAAACACAAAACATGGGATTGAATTATACAACTGAAAGTTTCACACACCAGGGGGAGTTTGTCTTCAATATTGGCAGCTTCAAACCCTAGCTCCGACTATAACGGCCGCATGGCAAGAGAGGAAAGTGATAGTATAAGACATGGTGAATGGAGATATAGGAGAGCCAAAAAAGAGAATGTAAAGAAAAACATATTACTAAGTACTTATCCAGAATTTTTAATACTTGGTGGAGAGGTCATCCCAGACCACTGTAATTCAAGAAGAAAATCTATTTTGATTTACATATGGTTATCAAAGACATATTATACCATCTTACATGTGTGTGTATAT
>JAUUDW010499490.1:0-12313 GCA_032361385.1 Panulirus guttatus | reverse complement strand
TATATATGTTTTCCCCCCCATGCATGATCGCCGTTTCCCCAAGTTAGCAAGATAGCGCCAGGAATACAAAAAAGGTCGCATTTGCTCACATCCAGTTTCTGGGTTTCAAGTGTAATGCACCTAAACCACATCTACCTATTCACTACCAGGCTCTACAGACCTTTCATGGTTTACTCCGTCCGCTTCTGACATGATCTGGTTCAGTCCGTTGACACCACGTCAACCATATATATATACACGCACACACACAGTTTAGAAAATCAGATAAATTTGGCCGACCTGTCGGCAGATTATGCGCTGCTTCAGATGATGGTGTTAAGTTGCATCGTATCACTAAGTAACATGAAAGCAGGAGACCCTATCACCGTTGAGAAGAGACAGTGAGCGTTCAATAAGTGTGGACCAGGACAAGAGTATAATTATGGGACGAAGGATCGCTTGCTGGCCTTCAAGAACACTAGAGATCCTACCAGTTAGCGTTGGGTGCGTTCAAGGCTGAATAACCTACCATTCCAAAGATGATTGTGGGGATATCCTGGTGATGTCTTAATTAAGGCACGCTGCAGGTGGCTAAGTGCATCCTGTGGGTAGCGTATGTCAGGTCGGAGGCCAAGGCATCATACCCAAGGGTCGCACCGTCGTGCCAAAAATTTTCAGTCATGCTCAAGAGATTAATTTGAATAAGAAGTTGGTCGCATGGCCCTAGGCTACTGTTCGTGACCCGTGCCAGCGACAGCCATGTTGTGAGAGGCCCGCGCGCGTGACGACGCTTTAGCGTTGAACCTGAGCTTCCTCAAGCAGGGTACGGTATCGTGTGTTTGTGTGAGTCACGCCACCGCCTCTAATCTAAACGGGTTTGGCAAGGTTTTGTAGGGTTGGCCTGGTTCCCATTCTTCTGTCTCTGTGAATACATACTTAAGGTTCGTTAGGTCAGGTTTGTTTAGCTGAATTGATTAGGGCAAGTTGCCTTTTGTTGATTTGGTTGTGTTAGGTTAAATTGGTTTTGTTAGGCTTGGTTAATATGCTTTGGTGCGGTTAGTTTTGATAGGTTGATTGACGTAGTTTGGTTGGTTAAACGAATATGGTCGTTTGGTTGGTTTGAATAGGTTTGTTTGTTTGTGGTAGGACGGTCTCGCGATATTTGGCTGTTTTCGATAGGATGTCCCGCGCGACAGTGCTGCCAGTTGTTGGCCTTCATGATATTCACTGTACTGACCACTCACATGCACACTCGTAAATCCTAGCAGGACTGTATCCGTTCTCGGTAATTTTGTTTATTACTTTTGCTTCAGTAGTTTTCTACGTCGCGATATCATAGATAAATTTATCTACAAGGGACATGAAGGCACACTTGTCTTTAGCCTGAAACTGACTGCGAACGGCTAAGGAAGGGAGGAAGGTCGATATAGAGATTTCGAGTGATTCTGAGAACTTTCCCAACTGTTACTGTCCGGTCTGACAGCTGCCTTGAAGCGTGTTTACGATGAGACATCGCTGGGTAACATCGCGTGTACATGTGACTACGGGGGACTCGCGGTAACATTAAAACCACAAATTCCCGGCATGCTCTCATGGCACACTTCACCCATGGCGGAGATATTTCCTCGGCGTCCACACCGTCAAGAGAAACCTGCTCCTGGGGAGCGATGCGTCGTGGTCGCGGGAAGGTAGGTAATGGCCTCGTGGTTGCAGGTTGACCGTGACGGAGGGCTGCGGTGACTCGTCACAGTACCGCAGTGCGGGCGGGGTCCTTTATAATGCCTGCGGGCCGGCTAGTTGAATGATCCCCACGAACGCAGAGGTACTACTCTCGAGCGAGACGGTACGACGCTTGGGTACGATGGCCTGGCCTTTGACCTCAACCTTACGAGTCAGGTCAAAGGTTAGGAGGCCATCATACCCAAGGGTCTTACCATCGTGCTCGAGAGGTTGGTTAAAGGCAGTTTACCTCGGGGCCTGGTTGACACAGTCGTCAGTGCAGTAGTGTATTGAACGAATAATTGCATTATATACGGCCATGAATTTGGATAAAGAGATCGTGAGGTAAAGATGGAGTCGTGGCAGTATTCACATAGGCAAGCATGCAACAAAACAGATACACGCAACCATGCAGCCAAACAGGAACATGCTATCACTCGCACGCATACACATTTGCACGGAACCACACACACACACACATGCAACCGACCACACGGTTACTGACACTAGCTCATCTGTTCACGATACTAGGGCGGATTTATGGACACACCAAGTCTTATCATTGTAGCGTCTGGAAACATCTTTTATGGAAAGGTTGACATGTAGTGCTGAAAAAAAGAATACGCATTTTACTTAGAAGTCTTAAATGACTGAAAGCGCACATAACAGAAAAGTTGTAATGAAGCACCCTAGACTAGTTCTAGAGAAATATTCCATGATATAATGTGAAGTCTGCGGTGAAGGAGCTGGTAAGTACTGGATTATGTAGAAAATAGAGGTTATTTAGGAATAGATTTGGTTCAGCCGATGTCGGCAGGCAGAGCAGAGATGTAAGGGAAATACATCTAACAAGCACAGCATCAGCAGTGTTGAAAAGGCACAGGATGGAAGGAGACTAATACAGTAAACTATGAAAACTGATTCTTAAATTCATTTGGAGCACAGCGCATGTGAGCTGAAGAAACTAACTTAGATTTCAAGTTATATACACATGAAGGTATATGTGAGTTTCGCGCCCGTTTCCCAGCTGCCCAGCACTACTGAGTGACACGGAGGCAATTTTTTGAAAAGCTTAGACAGGACATATGGAGGTGTATGAAAGATTTGGACCCACACATGGCCTGAGGACCAGACGGTATTCAGATATAAGTACGCTAAGAATCTGCAGAACACCAAGAAAAACAGCTCGTGACCTTGATTCGGGTCTCATCTGAAGATGTTCTGTTCCGGGGGAGCGGAACAGAGCAAACGTAGTGCCAATCTTTAAGAAAGGTGATAAAGGAAGATGCCCAGAAATACATACTCGTATCACTTGCAAGTATATCCTGCGAGCTACTGGTAAAGATAATAAAGTCCGGAAGTGAATGCATAGCAGAGGGAAACAGAAAGTCATCACGAATTGACAGTGAAGGTTTTGTGTGAGAGTGAAACTTGTATTGAGAGGGTAATTGACATCTTGGATGAAGGATATGGATTGGTTGGTTGTATATGTAGTTCCAGGTACTTGACACCGTACCTCATAACAAACTTTCGAGAAATTGAAAGGCAGGACTTCTTTAGTAGATTGAATGCTATTAAGTGGAAGAGAGCAAAATACACATGTAAGGGGAGTCTTGAGTGAAAGAGCTATATGGACTTCCTCAAGGCTCAGTATTGGTACCTCTGTATTTTATATTTTTAGAACTAAGTACTGGAACTGTACCTGACTGCTTTTAAGAGCTGATGCTGAGTTCATGAGAGATAAGGGAGAGGGGGGTTCAAGATTCAGAAAGTTACCACTGGTAACAGTGATCAGACAAATTGCCGAAGACACTGTGCTGTAGCAAGTGAAAATGAGTGATGATGGTAAAGGTGAAAACTAGCTGGAGACTGAGTATCTTGCAGGAGGTTAACAGGTTTTGATAACTACTAGTTTGTGGAGGGGACGTAGAAGTGGTCATTATGTTTGACCTTCCTCTGGGAACCACAAGAGAAGGGTTGTGAGGGAAGCCCGTCGGGTCTTGGTCACCGCTGGAATTTCCTGGAAGCACATGGGCAGGCATGCTGAAGTTGTTTACGAATTAACCTTTTGACCTAAGGAAGAGTATGTGCTACAGATTGCACACTGTCCTAGGCTTCACTAAGTTGGGCTGGGTTTGGATAGATTAAGGTTTGGGTGTTTTTCTCTAACCTTACCTAGCCTAGAACAACATTGTGAGGGGGTGGGGGACCTCGAGTGCTCCGAACACACACCTGCTTTAGAAGGTCCAGCCATATGTCTGTAAAGGCAGAGGAACCCATCAAACTTGCCCGAATATAGAGAGACACATTTAGATGTTTAATATCCACCTACGGGTTCCTCAGGGGTGTAGGTAGCATTGTCTGTATCATTCTGGTTATAATTGGATATTGCGCGGGACGGAACGCTGAAAGCTTACTGATTCCGATACAGAGCATTGGACATGTAGTACATACTAAATGAAGGAAATGATGTGTCGGTAATTTATAAATAGTAACAGAAATGACTGTAAAGTTCTCTCCCTATTTAAACGAATAGGTAATTTATCCTGGACATTGGACCCCACGCATGCAAAACTCTTTCACCCACTACATGAGGGCCCCACGATCGTACACATTCCTCACCCGCCGCACAGATAAGTAATTAAAAATTCCTCACACACCCAAGTGTATAAACCTCCCTCTCCCCATGCACAGATAGGTAATTCCATACACTTGAAGTGTAAACCTCCTTCACTCCCTCACAAGATAGGTAATTCCTCACACGCATGGGGGCCACATTAGTGTAAAAATGCCTCATCCCATGAACATATTGGTAATTCTTCACTTATGAGATCCCATGAGTGGAACCCTCCCTCATCTCATGCACAGACAAGTAGTTCCTCACACACCTGGAACCACATAAGTGTGATTCTACACATCCAAAAACGAAATTACAAATAGATACTGTCACGGTGTATCTATAAACTTAGTGAACCATTGTTGCTGTGTAACCGAAACTGTTAACTGCACGGAAAGTTATACGGCTAACTTGCATCATAATATGAATGAAATGTAACATGTTAAAATGGAACTCACTCAGTAAGCCAAGGAACACAGATGGTTGCGCACTATGAAACGCGCGATCACCAGCTGACTGAGCTTAGGAGACGAGAAAATGTTATACACAACTGAAGTCGGTTGCCACACACCGCCACCCTTCCACCTACGGAGCATTCCGGTGACCTTGAAGCAGAGCCGACGTTAAGTCCTTTATGTAACGGCAAGAGTATCTCCTTATCAGAGGATTGTAAACAAATATCTCTACGGAATTGGGGAGTGTGAAAAACTTTTAGGTGTGAAGCTTGCAGGCACACAGTTTAATATATTTTGAACCGGGGAAACTCAAGATGGGGTTTGGCTCACCAGGCGACAACAGTCTCAAGAATATATACTTTATGAAAAACAGGTAGACTTCATCAGTCGGAATAGAAATTGTAGGAGCTGATAACTTCGTTGCAGAAATTTTGTAGAAAAAAAGCACACAGTTTCAGCGACAGAGCTAAACTCGATTCTATCACCATGTGAGAAAGAAAACGATGAGATGCATCGCCTCGAGGCAATCACAAACTATTCTAATGGATAAGTGGGGACTGTTCTTAGGTCAAGGGTCAGAGTGTGTCTTGAAAGAGGCAGCTTTAAAACGTTAGGAGTATTCTAAAACCATAACCAGAGGTAGGAAAGAGACCTAACAAAAGCACCTAACTTTTTTACAAGGAATATTTATTTGAAATACGTGACAGCAGATGTACTTTTTATTTAGTTATGAATTTAGCAATACAAAAGCAGTAAAAAGATGTATTTTAAAAGTTTTGCTGGAGATAGCACGGGAAAGCAGTTACTACGAATTTGGATAATGGTCCTGTAGTTTTGATGAATGAAAAGAAACATAGAACACAGAGCCCAGAGCTAAATCTGTGGCATAAAGTATACGAAAGAATTGGGAAGATATGATGTTCAAATAAACATTTAAACGCAGGAATGAGACCAGGACAGTCCCAATTTCGCGAATTTGCAAGTGTATTGAAGATTATTTAACCCTAACATAAAATCCACATGATACCAACATATTCCTGCTGACTGTGCTTGACTGTGCTACAAACAAGATACAGAAAATGTGGAGATTAATACCTAACAAGGAAATGTTCACAGTTAGATTTCTTGTTTGATAAACCTGTGTATACGTTTTATTTCTGTATTTTGCGGCGATAGTAGAGGTGTTGCGTACAGTTGGTGGGGTTTCCATCAATAACTTTTTTTTTGGCGTTGATGTTAGGCTGAGCGATGAGGTCACAGCAAGTTAGCGCTTGTTTTTTCTGCTTCGCAATATGGTCGAAGCCATTGTTCAGTGAGCGCGGCGCGACTTTCGACCAGCCAGCCATCGGTACGAGTGTCCTACCCTGGGTGGATAACTTGATTGACCAGTCATGGTCGGGTTCGCATGAAGGTTTGTTTACTGATGGGCTACGAATGGTAAGATGGAATTATAGGAATTCTTGCTTGAATATATAAATGTAGTGTTGGGATGTTAGAGCTATTTGATTATTGTGGAGATTCTACCCCCAAAAAATCCTTACTGCTTGATTTTTCCATCTTTAAGTTTCGTAATATAACTTGTGGATGTTTAAACTTTATTTTATAAAAAGATCGATATTAGTTCTCCTATAAACACAGTCGAATGAGCATCACTTACTTATAGCCTGTATCTACTAACAGTTTACGTTTCCCATGTTTGAACAAATTTTAATGGTAATTTTGCCTTGTGCCAATTGCTTGCTGTGTTTTCATGTCACATGAATCTTTGGTCATTACCGACTTATTTCATATTTATGCTGTAAACACCGTGTTGTATATCAGGATGAGTTATTTCCTAGTATTGATGGTGGTATTGTGTGTGGAATTACCAGTTCCCCTCACACTTGATTTTCCGAGAAGACTACCTGGAAACAGTGTTGTAATTCATTCTGAATTAATGTATATTACTTCCTTGTTTTATTTGTTTATTCATGAACTCGGAAAGATGTATGTCGGGGAATCCTCTTAGTAGCTCGTGCTGTAGTCTCTTTATTCTGTATGTTTTTTTTTTTTAGGTAGGGTGACCAAGACTGAACACAGTATTCAAATTGTGGACGAACCATTGAATTGTATTATAGGCAAGGATGATTTCCCTGGACTTAAATTCAAAGGCACTGTCTATGAATCCATGAATTTTGTTCGCTCTCAAGGTAATACTACGCCGTCTTTTTCCCCCCCTCATTTACCTTTTACAGTTCAACAAAATTCATACCGGTGCCATGCCTTTTCGTTTTTACTATCGATATCTAAAGCTTTGCACTTACTTACCTTTATTAAAATTCATTTGCCTCTTATTAGCCCAGGTTATCATGTTGTCTATATCATTTGTAAAGCTGTAGACAGACGTTCAAGTTCGTTTCTGAATTTATTTCCCAACTCTGTATCATCAGCTATTTTTGATGTCTTGCAGTGCAGCCCATTATCAATATCATTGATATATTTGAGTAAGAGAACCGGTCCCAAGAATGATCCTTGTGGCACTCCACTTGTTACGTCTAACCATTCTGGGGCTTGACCATTAATCACAACTTCGTTTATGCCCAGTCTGCCAATTTCCTGTCCACTGAGGTATAACCCCATCAGTGCCATATGGTACGCTAAAGAACCGACATTATGGTTCACTGTCTGTTAGATACAGGAGTTAGCAAGCAGGCTACAATAATATTGTTCATTTATCGTCACTCCAAAACTATGTGTCCTCCGCTGGGTAAGCTTGTCATTGCTTCTTCTTTTAAGTTAATACTTATTAATTTTTTAACATTTTTTAGTGTTGACCAAATATTTTCGTCATTTACAAACGCTCTTTATTGAAGCTGAAAATTACGAAAATTATTTCAATGGAGTTTGCTGGTTAGACGCTTCGCCGAGCACAGACGAAGCGTGTCGCTCGTTGGTCAGCGTTGCTGCGTCCTGATTGGTTGATAGCTCTCCTGTTGACTCAGGGTTGCAGAGGAAGATAATAGCCTAATGGATTCATATTTGGTGCTTTGTCCGCTTGAGTGAGCCAGGGTGAGATACAGCCAGGATGTGGTTGCTGTGTGACATGAATCACTCCTGATTCAGCTTGTGTAGCGAATACTGTACGACGATGGTCATGGATGTTTACTAATTGACATGTTTGTCATGTCTAAGATTCCAGTCTTGTCGACTGCGTAATATAGCAGGCATTAATGGGTTCTCTCTGTGACAACTAAATTGTAACTTCGCCTCTGTGATAATGACAGATGGGCGTTAGCTGCCTATTTTGCGCATGATGGTTATTCCATTCTACACGTTTTGCAGTTTTACAATTATACTAACTCATTTAATCCCTCGAGAGGAAAAGTAAATGCATATGTATGTGTACTTGACTCTTCTAGTGATTTACAAATGAAAGAATCGTTTCGTGTCACCACTTTCCTGAAACGGAGACGTTTGTTTAAAATAACGATATTATCTGTCGACAGATGTATTTATTGATTTGTTTCTTCCGAGGGAACTTGCTTGATTCCTCAGCTGTTATTTTCACATATAAAATGTAGTTAATTCATTAAAGATACTCCCGAGTCCTATACAGAGTTTATAGGACCAGACTTACCAATCCTGTGTACGCTCTCTTGAGTCCTTGGGTCAATAGGACCTGAGTTAATAAGTTCAGTTAACGTTTTTACATGGCATCATAGTGTAGTGGCTTTAGAATTATCACGAACATTTGAGGAAAGTTTTCAAGGTATTTAGAGTAGTGATGATAATGTGACATTCACGGCCTTAATGACCCGTGGCAGTTGATAGGCCTAAAGCCAATATAACCAACCAACCTTGAACGAGGTCAACTTTCCTCTGAATCACCTTGGACACAGAAGACATACGGTCCTGATCTTACCTTTTAATATCTTTAGTCTTTACTTTGTATATTTTATTATAGCTGCGAAAAAGAATAAAGTGATTAATTAATGTTTGAGAACTACAAATTGTTGATACTCTTTGGGGTCTCCAGGCAACATAATCAGTCTTTCACGTGGTTTGATGACAATTAGGGTAACGTCGTTAGAGATCGAGACGAGAGCACGGCATATTGTGAAATGCTGTGGCCAGTGATGCCAACCGGTCCGCTTACCATCTCACAGGACGAGGTGAAAGTGTAGGCTTTAGGCCGAAGGAATGTCGAGGATATTCTTAAATAGTTGGGTCAAGATCATTGCTGGTCGTAGCGGCAGGTCCCAGGGGAAGGAGTTCGGCTGGGAAAAGTCGAGCGAGGTGGATAGGGATGCGTGGTACAGTGACTCATCTAACGTCACTGTTGTCACAGTACAATTACGATTCTGTACCTCTACCCAAGAACGTCTGTAGAAATCAGTGGCTGCAGAAGGGAGATTTGCGGAAGAAAATCAGTTCTTCTACAACAGGAAAGATGTTTCCCACGTAGTTAGCTATTAACTATAGGCATATTGGCACAACCAAAACATAATATTGGCTCAGAAAATATAGCTAGAAGTTTTAGCTTCCGATCACCTACCCTAACTAGTTCTGGTCAGTCAGTTTAAAGACGCCTACTTAATAACTGATGTTGTAAGTGTAAAACTAGTAAACCGTCAGTTACAGCAGAGGAAAAATTTTTAACTAATGATAATCATATTTATAACTGATTAGCCTTACTTCAATAAATTCTTGGCTATTGCAAAACTGGGAAGTAATAAATTGAAATAAAATGTTACTTATTTAAGATTAATGAATTTTTTTCTCCCAACGGTTGCATGCACTGGTCTGCCAAGATAAATTTTTCATTTCATTGATGGTCGAGAAAACTCTGAACCAGAGTGTGGTGCTCATCACAGTGATTGCATAAATATGGAGGAATTTGGAAATCACAAAACATTATCAGTTTGCCAGGTTTTGCCAGTAACGTTTCGGAAAATCTTCCATTATCGTACTGGAATTTCACTTCACGTACACCTCCAGACTTTGTCGGTCTGTCAGCGTCATATTGGAATTCACTCTGCGTACCACAAATTGATTTCTCACCAGCCAACACCAAGTCAGTTGCTTGAATTTTTGGAGAAGGTGAATGTTCACATGAAGGACTTCAAATTAATCATATATTTCTCCACAACTGACACCTTTTAGATTAAGTTTTCTTAAGGAATCAATAGATTCTTTTATTTGGAAGCACTCTCAGTTTAAATGTCGAAGTAGGTTATTTTGAAGTGGTATATATCTGTTTGGCAAATGCCACTATAGGACCGCGAGGAGAGTTGAGATCTTGGGTCCATATCTACTTTTATACCAAGATGCATCTGAATTGTACTTCGATCTCTGTGTTGTATGTATTTTGGTGGAGTTAAGATTGTTACCTTTCATGTAGCAATGTTTATATTATTTCTAGTCTCATAGCAACTGAACTGTGCAAGCTGTGGACTTGACTAGACTCACATTGCATTTACTTATTCATACGTTTAGAATTGGTAAAGACAGAGTCATGAAAGAAGATATAACTGGGTTACAGGAGTGTGTGTCCAGTCTGTTTTAGACTGTTTAAGAAGCTGACGGACTAAAAGCCTGTCGACCACTCAGCATTGGTAAAGTACAGTTTTTCTAACTGTGTTGCTCAAGGCACTACCAGTATGCAAGGACAACCATCTTGTCCGGGAAGGATGTTACAACTGGTAGTAGTTGACACTGGTGGACCGTTAAGGTCATTCGAATTCTCTTGTTCGTTTTTATTTACATTTAAGTTAGGTTAGTCACGCTAGGTTTTTCCTGTGCGCACGGCAGTACATTTAGGAAACTAGGCTTTTCTGTGGTTGTAAGTCTCTCCAGTAAGATGTTGTTAAGCTAAGTGGTTCAACTAGGCTTTCCTGTGGATGTAAGCGTCTCCAGCAAGATGCTGTTAAGCTAAATGGTTTTAAAGCATGCACTTGAAGCACGCGAGGCAAATAAAAGACAAATGCATTTCCTTATGAATAATGAAGAGATGACTCTTCATATCTTAAGAAGGTCGGGTTCATATCTTCCGATTATGTGCTTCAATGAAGAAAGCGGTAACGTTTCTGCCTTGTCAAGACCTCCATTAATAACCATACAGCTGATCCCTTTTGTCTCTAAGGCGTGGATCACACCCAACCCTGCCTCCGTCTTGGGTCATCGCTGGATGCGCCAGTCCCACACCAAAGGTTTCTGTCTGCTATGTGATCCTCCCTTGCCACTGGGGTGATGTCACCCCAGCCCTCGTACGGGGTCACATGCCTCTCGACCCATTTTTATGAAGAGTGAGAAGAGTAGTTGGGACAAGGGGGAAGGTATAATTTGAAATGTAAGAAAATATATATGGTGTATGCTTTGTGATGTGTTTGGGTGCTTTTCTTAAGAGTATTTTTGTTGCCATATTTTATACCCCCGCCAGACTAAGGGTGTGTATGTAGTGACGATATTTCCTCATGGCTTTGCGACAGGAAGTGAGTTCAGTTAAGCTACACATTGTTTACTGTGTGCTTCGACGGGCGGCTGGAGCCTATGTCATTGCTTTGAGGCTCCGCGGGAACTGAGGGTGTTGCATCCTACCGACGTCTCGTAATGATTATAGTTTTTGTGACATCGTTGTTTGTATTTTTCTACCATACTTTCTGTGCTGGTTGCAGAATGTTCCGGTTGGCTCAGTCTATAGTCGTTCGTGCTTGAGACCTCTTTTGTAACCGCTGTATCTTCCGCATGCGTGACGTGGAGGCGAGGTGATCGATTTATGAATTTTGCCGCAAGAGCGGATATTGTGCACTCCTTCCCATCCCGCGGGCGGTAGTGCAAAAGATGGTACATAGTACACCAAAGGTGCAGGGACTGGTGTGGGTATTGGGAGAGTAGGTTAGGGTACTGCTTCTGTAGTACTCCACCCTCCCTTCCAGGCAACCCCAGGTTAGTTGACCTCGCCACAGCTGTGACTCCCATGCAGGTCTCCGCCATGCCCTCCCAACCCACAACTTTTAATGCCTTCGGTACATTGTAGTATCCGGTGTTAGTGGCGGCAGGATTATTGCATCCAACAGGTAAACAGGCGTTCATTTCCAGGTGAGCTTTGTTAATAAGAAGGTAAACCCATCATAACTGTATGATTATGTGTCAGTAGAGATTATGTATTGTATGTAAAATATGATTTAGGTTTACCTTAAGGGACGTTACAATGAAACGCTTGAAATCTGAAAAACAGTGAGCATTCCTATTAGTAGTAGTCAAACACTTTTTCGTCAAAATTGTTTAAGTCACCGCTCAGGAGGTACTACAGAAAATGGGTAAGGGTAAACTAAACTATATTGAAGTTTTTTTTTTCTGACCGAGGAAGGTATACAGTCTACAATGTACAAATATTAAGCTGGTGTAATCTGAGTAAGAAACTTTAAGATCATATTTAGCATAAGTGTGACCTTGGTGTTTAACCCACTTGTATCCTTCTTTTGACATTGATGAACGTAGAATATACAGTATAATGATCACTAAACCAACATTGCCAGCAATGAAGGAAAGCTGGACAAATATA
>JAUUDW010499378.1:0-19879 GCA_032361385.1 Panulirus guttatus | reverse complement strand
CAACTTTTCCATACAATTGGCACAAATTGTGCTATTGATAAAAGATGTATTGCTTTTCTCATCAAATCCTAATTTTATATAGATGCATTTTATTTCCTTTCTCTGTAAGAAAGTACTGTAGTTGGAACTTTTCATTATTGAAAAGCAATTCATTTTCAGTTGAAGACTTGGTTTATGTCTGTTTGTAGTATCTCAGTGTCTTTGACTAATGAAATTTCCATACCTATTGTAGTATCACCTGTGAAGGATGACATGAAAATGTGGCTTGTATTTGTATCAGTGTCAGATATAAGAATGCAAAACAGTAGAGGTGCAAATATAGTTCCTTTAGGAAAACAGCTTTTCACCTAAGAGGCATTGAAAATAGCCTAATCAGCAACAAAATGTTTTGACCTGGAAGTCAAGAAGTTGTTTACCCATCTTCCCACTCTGTCAGTTATTTCCATCTTATACATTTTCTGAACTGTGACACTGTGGTCACATTTATGATGGGCTTTTGCAAGTTTATATGTAACACATCACTATTTTAAATGTTTTTCAGCTTCTCTGCAAATCAGAAATTCATATCAAGCAGCTGCGAGAGTAATGATCTTCCTCCCCAGAACTTAATCCTAGGACTACCTCCCCAGAACTTAATCCTAGGACTATCTCAAAAATTTGAATGGTGTGCGATGCTAGTGCTGTTGGTCTGTTATTTGTAGGAGTGTTTTGCTTCCTGCTTTGTGGAATGGGGGTATGTGACTCAGTTTCATGGTTTCTTGAATTGTCAAAATCAAGGGTTTCTTTCCAGATGTTCAGCCCTTGTGATAATAGTTTTACATTTCTAGTCTAGTCTTGGAGCAGAGCACATGGGTATACTCTTAATATCCCTGTTCAAGTCCTGTGGCATGGTGCCAAAACTTGCAGATTGATGTTTGGGAAGAAGTCATTTATCTTTATGGCACTTTTTACTTTACTGAACACTGATTAATGTTAAGTACCTCAATCATCTTGCTGCTATTCATGCATACAACTTTTTATACTTCTGTTTGCTGTTCGCATTTACTATTGCCTCATTTAGTTTATTAGTCATCCACCACTCTGTTACTATAAAAGTACTTCTTTACAACATTTTTCACAAGTCTCTTGCTCAGTTTCATGAAATGGCCTCTGATTGTTTTATCAGGTTGCTCCACACCCGTCTGTCTTCCATCCTGGGAAATTAAAGGCCTCTAGCCATCCTGGGAAATTAAAGGCCTCTAGCCTTTCCCTTTGACTCAGCTTTCTTAATTATGGAGTGAGTGCATGTGTACATGCAATGAGTTATTGAATCTGTTAAGTAAAAGAGTCTGAAACTTAAAACGTGGGAACAGATAACAGAATTTGTGAAATTTGGTGAAAACATATCATACCAAGCAGATAGATATTAAAAGTCAAAGTAGTTAAGGAATGCAAATGAAGTGACACATTTCCCAAACACAAGGGTCATGTTGAGGTTGGGTTCTGCAGGCCTTTGATATATCAAGTGCCTCAGCCTCATGTTTTCTCTGTCTCTATCCATGAAGTAATTCCTTTTCAGATATGTGTGCTCCAAAAATCTTTTGATTGTATAGGGCTATTGCTGCCACTCGATAGCTCTGGTACTGCATTTCCTTAAATCTTGTATGTAATCTCTTTGAAGACATATTTTAATACATCTTTGGACAAATTCTGATGAAGTAAATGTACCCAAAATAACAGTATTGTTTTTACTGCAACACAGGTGTGTGTTTTCTCTGATTTCTTAGGGCTAAATGATTTATGAATTCAAAAGCTTTTTTTCCTTGCCTTAAAAATTATTGTTTTCCTTTTTCCTTTGTGTAGCAATGGATTTTGTGCATATTCATGTTTGATATTGCCTATTATCATACCTCCCAATTTTCACATGTACGACGTAGAGCATTAAAATGTTGATGTGAAGTTTGTGTGCCTCACAATATCCTTGGATTCCATGGTGTTCTGAAAGTGTTTACTTAAAATTGGGACAGTAAAGTTTGGCCCTTAAATGCATGATTAGTGACTGTGTTGTTTGTTTTCTTTTAAAGCGAATAGGTGTTATTGTTTGCATGTGTGGATGTCCCACTTGCTATAAATATTTTATGTATGGACATTGGCTACTGATATGGTTATACCTGCTAAAATTGGTGAGGAAAGCTTCTAGAAGCAGACCAGTTTTTTTTTTCAAGAGAATAAGGAATGTGTGGTAGTAGGAAGCAAGGAGGATGAGTGGTTCCAGGTGAAGGAGGATCTTTGTCGAGGATGTGCAATCCAACTAGGCTATTCGGCCTGTTTATGGTTGGGCTGGTGATAAAGGTAAATACATGGGTTTGGGAGGCAAGGGAAGCTCATTTGTGTGCTGGGGGTGGGGTTGCTTGGTGGGTGAGTCAGTTGTTGTTTGCAGATAACATGGCTGTGTTCATTCCATTTTCTTTTTTGATTTTATTGCAGCCCCATCGACTTCTTTTTATATCCTTACTACTCAAGTTTTTATATTTTAGGAATCAAGTTTTTACATAGCCTTAGTTTTCTCTTATATCATATTACTTTCATGACTTTTATTTCTGATTATTGATAAAGTCAAGAATATTGTACTTATAGAAATGAGTCTTTAGCATGATTAATTATTTGGGATTCAACTTTGCTTACTTTATGAATTGAGTTTTCCAAGTTTATTTCACATAATAATTATTTGTTGATCACTCTTTCTCTTTCCTGATCTTTTTCTTTTCCTAATTTTGTTGTTTGTGGGGAGCAATTTATCTAGATTTTTTTTTCTTCTGTAATGAAACATGTTTTGTTTTAGGTGAGCGAAGTGTCCCGTCGAGGATGGAGTGAAGCTACTCGAGCATGGGGAAGTGGTGGTTCTGGAGGAGGAACTCTTGCTCTTACAGGCAGTTCAGGTGGACCACATGAGCGCTCGTCCTTATTGCTTGGCCCAGGTGATGGCTACCAACGACTTGACAACAACAGGTTGGAATGGATTCTTTGTTGTGCTTATTCCTGCTGCATAGCAATGCAGCAGCATATTACATTACTCTTGTCCACACCCTCTTCAGCTGTCTCATGCATACTCCTCTACTACCACACCTTCCTCTTACACCACATATTGTCCTCAGACACTTCATTTCCTTACTTTTGATTGAGGACTTCTGCCTTACATCCAAACAACACCATTGGGACTACTATACCATCAAGCATTCCTATCTTGGCCCTTACAATAGTGACCTTTCTTTCCCCTAAACTCCTCAATGCACCTAGGACCTTATCCCCATCAACCATCTTATGACTCACTTCACCTTGCATGGTTCCATTCACTGCCATGTCCACTCTTAGGATTGTATAACACTACACTTTCTCCAGGCTCTGTTCTAACTCGCTCCAACTAACCTGTGTTTCTGTGCTGCTAAACCTATTAACCTTGCTTTTATTCACTTTCAACCTTCTCCTTTCGCACACTCTTCTAACATCAGAAACCAGCTTCTGTAGTTTCTCATGTGAATCGGTCACCTGAACTGTCATCAGCAAAGTTATGAACTCTTAACTCCCAGGCTCTGCCACCCCCAACAACCTGCAGATCTGCCCCTTTCTCTAAGACCCTCACATTCAATTTCCTAACTACCCCATCCATAAACAGATTAGACAACCATGATGACATCACACACCCCTGCCAAAGATCCACCTTCACCTGGAACCACTCATCCTCTTCCATTTCTGCTCACGAACATGCCCTACTTTCTTGATAAACACTGCAGTCTCTTGGGAGTGGAGAGGCTGTCATGTATAATGCACCAAAACCAGTTTCTGTACTTTATATTCACACTCATGTTACAAAAAACAGAAAAAACTTGTACATATCACATAATGAGTAATACTATACAAAAATATTGTATGGTCATGAGGAATCATTCATACAGAATGTTGGTGGATACCAACTGCTGAGCTTCATGTATCTATCATATATTTTTACGCAACATTTTTTTAGTAACATTTTCATGCAAGTTTTATACTCTGTTGTGTTGTATAGGTATTACTATTTTCATTATTTCTTGAAGCTACTAACTAGAACTCATTACCTGTTGCATGAGCCTAGAATAAGTGGATATAGGTAATAGTCTGGAGTAATGGTAAAGGGAACTGTTAGTTTGATGGTGCTATATTGTTTTAGCTCATGTTCTTATTAATTATTTTCATTGTTATGAATATATTTCATTGCATGTATATTTTTTCTTAATTGCATGTTATTATTGGAGCATTTAACAGTATTTCCAGAAATCAACTTAGGTCAAGAAGGGTGAGTGACCCAAGAGCACAAACACAACAGCTGCTATAATAGTACTTAATTTTTACTATTTTAGTGTTGTGATACTCCATCTATATTGTAGTTGGTGCTGTACATATTTTTTTTGTCAAAAGACATTTTATTATGTGCATATTACACACACATAGACATAAGGATTATAGCAAAACTATTAAAAATACAGTAAATAACATGCTATGGCAGCTATCTCATGTATGTAATGTGGAAGCTGAAGTTATCTTTTGGATTTTTGACTTTGTGTATGACCAATGAAACTGTGTTCCCACATCATAGTCATTATTTTTTATCCAAGAAATGCTGACATCATGACGTGCAATACAACCAGTCATAAAGGCATTGGCTACAAAAGAAGCAGAAATTTGATGGATGATTATATAAAACAAAAATATGTACTATCTTTAGAGTCATACAGATTAAATATAAAAAATGAATAAGAAGAGATCAGAACTAAGTCACACCTGTCCTTGGCTGGCTACGAGTCTTGAATTTGAGCTGAAGCTCAGACCTTTGCCAATCAGCTAGTACATATAAAAATCACCACTAGGGAAAGGAAGTTTAGCTGTTAAGGAATAAAATCTGCAAGATCATGTTCAAGTAAAAAGAACCTGTATAAAGTGAGGAAACGGTGAATATATGAAACTTCTTGTGATGGGCTTGAGTGTTACCCTAACTTTTTTTTTTAATTCATATTGTTTTGTATTTGTCATTGTGTATGTGTTTGCCCGTTCTTCTGTCTTTGTATTTAAGTCTATCTTCCTTCATATTGTCAACATGCTGTCTGGTTGGCCCATTCTTTTTTTACTTTTGTTGGATGGTCAGTATGACTTACATATCTTAAATATATATGGAGTAAGGATTACCTTCTAAGCAGTATATGTTAAAGTCTTGTATACAAAAACTAATGAAATGCAGACTTGGATAAACCAGTGCAGCCTGTAAACAGTAAGATAAATAAACAAAATGGATACCTTTTTTATATTAAATACTAATATTTGCCAAGAGGTTATATTCCTCAAGAATATAGCTTCATTTTCCTGCTTTTAGGTCCATTTTCAATTCTTCAAATTGTGATTCTTCAGCCCTGTTTTTCTTTAATGTTTCAAAGAAATTGGAAGAATAATTGACTGCATAATATAGCATATTAATTATTTTATTGCATTTTGTATAAAAAAGTTAATATTTCTTATCTGAATATTTAACCCAGCATGCCTCTTTCTTTGTAATTTTTCTTATTTTTCGTGCTTATTAATTGCATGGTGGCTGGGAACCCTAAATGCTTGACCACTGAAACTCCTGCATGACTGTTTCCACATTCAGCATCAGCGATGTCCAAGCCAATCCAGACAGTCACTTGGCCCAGCAGAATAGCTGTTACCAAGACAAACAGAGTGACTTCGATAAGTGGAGTGAAAATAGATCAAGAGATAAAGATCACAACGTAGAGTAAGAAATTTGTTCTATAAATGTTAATTCAGCCTGTATTAATATGATTTTCATTTATCTTTACAGTTACACATTACCTGTACATAATATGCTGTGGCACATAGATAGTGGATATTTTCTTTGTTAATGCATTTTGTGTCCATTTTCTGAGTACTGAAAGATTTTATAACAAAGAAGGTTTCATACCATTCATTATTATTGGTATGCTTTGTGAACTGTTCATCTGTTACCAGGGATTTCTGACAAGCATTACCTTTTTCTGCTTCCCACATTTTTTGTTAGGGAAGCCAAAGTTTGAGCCATATGTAATATTAGGGTTTTAACAAATATAGCAGAGGATTTTATACCTAAGAATAGAATGGTATTTGACATAAGAAAAAAATATTGAATATAATGCATTGTAAGGGATGATTATTCCACGGCCAGGTCAAATGATGGCTGGGGAGATGACAACTGGACAAGTGACTGGGGCAGTAGCAACAACAGCAAAGCATCTTCCCCAACACAGACCAGAATGGATTCTCCTGAGCCATCCCCAAATGCACGTATCTCCAAGAAGAATGCCAATAACAATAGTAAGAAGAGTAAAGGCTCAACCAAAAAGGTAAGTTTACAGATTCTTTCAATTTTTTAATGAAGCAATATATCTTCCCCCTTTACCAGGATCTTAAGTAGGTAAGACCTTAAACTCTTCAAATAATGTGAATTGAGTATCCCATGTGGGATACCTGTCCTTTTATTATTAAACATCAGGTGACTTGCAATTTTATCATGAAATGGCAGAAAAGTAAAAATTTTGTTTCCTCTTATAAAAAGAGAGAAATACTTGCAAAAGTAAAGGACTTGTACAAACACAGAAGCTTACATAACTTATATGGCCATTGTATAGCGATGAAGTTAACAAGTAAACCCACAGGCAGAGGAGGTAGTGGGATGGTGGAGGAAGGTTCATGAGGGTGATACAGTGTGGGGTTGAGCCTCATGATGTAGATTTACTAAATAAGTCGTATCACTATTTATTGTTACTGTTTACACATATTGCATATACTTACACATATTTACAAATAATTACGTTATAGTATTTTTCACATTTGTCTGCCATTTCCCATGTTAGCAAGGTAATGCCAGGAATAAACAAAGAACTGCTGCATTCACTCACATCCATTCTCCAGCTGTCATGTGCATTCACTCGCATCCATTCTCCAGCTGTCATGTGAAGTGCACCAAAGCCACAGCCCCTTATTCTCAAGCAGGCCCCACTGATCTTTCCATGGTTTCCCTCAGTTGCTTCATATGCTTTGGTTCAGTCCATTGACAGCACATCGACCCCTGTATATCACATAATTCCAATTCACTCTAACCTGTGCTTGCCATTCACCCTCCTGCATGTTCAGGCCCTGATCACTCAAAATATTTTTCACTTTACCCTTCCATCTCCAATTTGGTCTCCTTTTCCCCTCCACTTCTGACACATATCTTCCTCTCCTCAGTCATTATCTCCATATTTCTAAGCCATTTCAGCACACCCTCTTCTTATTACCACAACTCTCTTACCCTTTTAGTAGTTACTTGATCAAACCACCTCACACCATATTATCTTTAAACAATTGATTTCCAACACATCCCTCCTCCTTTAACATCCTTATCTATAGCCCATGCTTCACATCTATACAACATTGTTGGGACTACTACACCTTAAGACATTCCCTTGTTGGGACTTCTATATCTTCAAACATACTCATTTTTGCCCTCCCACATAACGACCTCCCTTACCACACATTTGTCAATTCTTCCAGTCTCAGAACATTCATCCCCCTCACCCACCCTTTGACTGACTTCCACTTATATAATTACACTTCAGAATTGTTTCCAAAGAGTGGTAGTCAGATGAAAGAAGCTGTAGTGATAAAGATAACACTTAGTATCCGTACACATGTCTAAATATTGGCGGGAGGTGCAAAAAAAGCACATGAATGTAATGATAAATATGACAGCTCATTGCCTATTGTAGAAGTCATCATGTGAAATATTCCAGCACATTTTCATAAGTCTCTGAAAAACAATAAGTGTATGACTCAAGACTTTTGACTAACAGAACCTTTGCCCCGTACCCAACCTTATGACTCACTTCACCTTCCATGGTTCCATTTGCTGCCAAGTCCACTCCAAGATATCTAAAACGCTTCACTTCCTCCAATTTTTCTCTATTCAAATTTACATCCCAACTAACTTGTCCCTCAACCCTGCTGAACTTAATAACCTTGCTTTTATTCACATTTAATCTCAACTTTCTCGTTTCACACACTCTTCCAAGCTCAGTTACCAACTTCTGCAGTTTCTCACTTTAATCAGACACCAGTGCTGTATCATCCCCAACAGACTGAATACTCGCCCCTCTCTCCAAAACTCTTGCATTTACTTTCCTCACCACCCCATCCATAAACAAATTAAACATCCTTGGTGACTGACCTTCACTGGTAACCAATCACTTTCTCTCTTTCTACTGGTAGACATACTTTACACCCATGATAAAAACTTCTCACTGCTTTTAGTAGCTTACCTGCCACACCATATATTCTTAAGACCTTCCACAAAGCATCTCTATCAACCATATTATATGCCTTATCCAGATCCATAAATGCCACATACAAAGCCGTCTGGTTTTTTAAGTATTTCTCACACACAGTCTTCAAAGTAAACACATCCTCTTCCTCTTCTGAAACCACACTGCTCCTCCCCAATCTGATGCTCTGTAGTTTGAAAACTCACCTTTATCTCCTTTGTCTTTATGCAGTGGCACTATATATGCATTCCTCCAATCCTATGGCACTTCACCATGATCCATACATACACTGAATATCCTTACCATCCAATCAACAACACAGTCACCCTCTTTTAATAAATTCAGCTGCAATACCATCCAATAAAAAGTGTGGTTAAGAGAGATGAAGAGGTTGGGCTGAAATTACTTGGACATTTGGAGAGAATGAGTGGGGAAAGGTTGATAAAGAGGATATATTTGTCAGAAGTGGAATGATGTGGTATACTGGGGTAAACATGCTGACAGTAGGTACTAGTTGGTAGGCAGCAAACGACCTGGGAGGTATATTCCCAGCACTACCCACCTGAGTATTGGGAAGGTTAGTGACAGCTGCTAAGTGAACCAGCACTTCAAATTGGTTGCCAAGTTGCACTTGTCTGACCCAAGTAGCTGTCTTTTCTTTTTGCCTCACTCACTTGTCGACAACTGGCATTCTGTCCACAAACATGCGATCTCTCCTTTTCATACATAACACTTGATAAAACTTAACTCACGCAGCTCATCCTTCGTAACTGTAGATTTTCCTGTGGTAAGCACTATGGGCTAGCCCTGCCCTTTGGCAAAGTGGTAGGAGCAGTAGACAGAAGTAGTAGGTAGAACATTTTGGCAGGAGCATTGGGTAGAAACATTAGGTAGAAGGAGTAGGCAGGAGTATTAGATAGTAGTAGTCAGTAGGAGCCTCTACAAACACTGCACTAATTGCCACCTAAAGGCTAATAAGTGGCAGTGGAGTTACTAGTTATGCAGACTATTGCCATGGCCACCCCCTGGAGGGAGTTCCAATTGGAACAGGCATCAGAGTTATAGATAGAGAGATAGACATGCTGACAATGGATTGAACCAGGGAATGTGAGGAAAATGGGGTAATCCATGGAAAGGTCTGTGGGCCTGGTTGCATATAGGGAGCTATGGTTTCAGTGCATTACAAGCCACTCTAGTAAAGCTGGAGCCATTTGTTTGTAACATAAGATGGTTTTCTCTTATTGTATAAAAAAGATGTGGGTAATGTGAAAATGTTATGTTTTTGATTTATAGTTATTTATTTATTTATTTTTTATTTTTTGATTTGTCAGGAAGGAAAAGCAGAACAGGAGCTGCTGGTCGACATTGGGAACAGTGGTACCAAAGGTCATACTTGGGACAACTGGGATGATGATTGGGAGAAAGTGGATGGACAGTGATGTGTACGTCATTATAAATGATGTAGAAGAAGCAACTTATCATGGAAAGAATAAGGTTCCACCTTGGCTTATTAAAGTGAGTTCTGGTTCTCATTATTTATTTATGTATTGCATTTTTATTGCATACAAAATTGTACCTTTCAAAGTGAAATTTCCAAGATAAAGTGTTGACACTTTTTGAAGTGCGACATGTATAAGTAGAAAAAAGGGATGTACAGTATATATATGTATAGATTTTACAACATTGCGGCAGTGTTGTGTAGATATAATGAAAAATACAACTTTTAAAAAATTTAACTGGAAAATTAAATGTACCTCAGAGGATGAATCATTAAGAGATACCACCAAGAGTGTAATGAAATGAAAAGCAATATCAATTGTATTGCTTGCAAGCTGAATTTTATAACATACCTCATGTTAAATTTACAAATACTGTTCAAAGATTTTTCCATGGAAATGGACAGTTTCAGCATGATTATTCCACTTAGAGTGGCTGCTGTTGATTAATTATGTAAGTCTGGGTGCTTTTCTTTATCTCTCATTAGATAGTTCTGGTATTTCACACCTCTTATAATCTGGGAGTTTTATGCAAAAGATTGATTAAATTAATGGTAAGAAATATGGGAATATGGTGCAATTTTTTACTGTGGAAGTATAATTATTATATACTCTTGTGCATAAGTAGTGTAAGCAGTTATAAAGTTTGCTTTTACTTTGAGATTTTTTGATAATTAAAAAAATAATATAATACAAATTGGGTACCAAAGTCATGTAGTTAGTAAGATTCTCATCTAATTAATAGGTTTAACTCAATATTATTTTATTTAACTTGCTCATTGACAAGCAGCACAAGTAGTGTGAAAAACAGCTCCAGAACATGTCCAGAAATTTTTTGTGCCTTTTGATTGTTATATCAGTATTAGAGATAGCCATGTTAATGGATACACATTTGACAAAAACGTTCCAAATTTTCCTTTTTCAGATGAAAAAATGTATGTTTGGGTCATCAGTGCTTACTAATTAGGGGGACTTTAATTAAAAGCTGGTAACCTAGGTCTTATCTTGCACGCTATTTTTATTATTATTATTATACAACCCCCAAACCTCTTTCACAAAGGGGTCTTGGGGCTATAAAAATCATGGAACATCCCATCATGGGGCTCCTTCACTTATAAGATTTCACTACACTTGGTAGCAATCAGGATGGATTTCTTTTAAGTGAGAAGATCCATCACTTGACTGTACTCTCTTTTGTCTAGTGACAGTGATACAGCCATGCCAAAGGCGACTCCACTTGCGGTGTAACCTCAAGTAGACAGAGTCTTGCAACAGCTCTTGCATACTAAATAGAACTGTTCAGTCTTGTATCATGCTTAGATGCAGTCACTCTAACACCCAAAGGCTTTGAGCTTGTTAATTGTTTATCCCGAAGAGCTAATAAGAATTACTTTCATGAACTAAATTACATCATGAAACAGATAAATGTCAGCAAAGTGTACTGGTGCATTGGATTTAATTCTGAACATCACTGTAAGTGGGATAATAAAGTATTTTATCAAAACTACATGACTTTATAAATTTAAATGTGGTAAAAATGTCAAAATAATACAGAGGCAGGGTGGGTTTATTTCTTATTCCCAGTAGAAGTTCATTTAATACATATAAACACCATATTCATTATGCTTGTAACATGCCATTATATCTCTGTGCTCTTAGAGTGAGAATTGGCAGTTTCTCTTCTCTTTATTACTTTCAATACGTATACCAGTAGTGCATCTTACCTTCAGTAGTTGTGGTTGGGGAGTGTATATATATTTCGAATTCATCTTACTTTTGAAACATATAATGGTATAGGGATGGTTAGTGCTGTTACTTTAATACTTTATGTTCTGCATGTAACCTAACAATGTGCTTCATACTGATCATATTCTCATTCTGTATTTATATAAACAGAAGGAATGTGTAGATCTGTACTTACAATCAGTCCCAGTATACTTACTCTGAATCTGTATTAATCTGTATGTATAGAACATGCACAAAATCCACCAAACTTAAGATATAAAGTTTGGAATTAGAATATCAATAATGTATCCATTAACTCTAGCCAGATGATGATCTCATCATTTGGGGTATTAATACACCATTTATCCTTGAGTAACAAGATTTTTTTTTATCAAAATAATTTATCATCTTAAACTTTCATCCCTCAATCTCTGCAGTATTTTTTCAAAATTGTATTTTACAGCTTTTTAATAAACTTGGCAGATTTTTGCCATTAGCATTATGTTGCCTGTGTTTCAAGACATAATAAGAGGAGACAGCAATGTGATATTCTCAGCTTCAGTTTTGGGTTTTAAAAGCTAACCTTTACCATACTGAAAAACTGATTTATGAAAAGATTTAATTTTCCAAGGACAAACATATCTATCATGATTTCACTGTGTTTTCATTCTTTACTTTTAATAATATTAATTACTTTTAATAATATTAATTGTGATGTGCCAATACTATTAGTACATTTAGATTTTTAAATTTACTAATTTGCCCTACAAAAACTGACTGTACAGTAATTTGATTAAGTACAACTTAGGTATAGCTTGAGACCACTCAGAGTTTAAGAATCAAATGGGATTATTCTTTCGAATTACTTTTTTCTTTATTATGGGCTGGGCGGCTTTTACAGTCGGTACACATACCTAAAGAACCTTGTCACTGAATTTTCAGTTCATATAGCAAAAACATTGCAAGCATTTTAATTCTATACATTTTCATACATTATTTTTGCGTCTACCATTTGTGTTTACCTGTATTATAGATCCAAATGTCAACATAATTTTTTGGATCTTAAGGATCTACAGTATTCATACTTCAGAATTTCAAAATATAATTAGATAATATGAACATCTATTATGTAAAAAAATAAAGTGGGTGCTATTGCAACATCATGAAACATATATTTTACAAAAGATTTTACAATGTTGACTTCTACTCTGCAGATTCTTGACCAGTCAGCCTCATAGATTAATACAAGAAGCCCTTGATTA
The DNA here is from genome assembly GCA_032361385.1 of Panulirus guttatus. Taxonomy (NCBI): domain Eukaryota; kingdom Metazoa; phylum Arthropoda; class Malacostraca; order Decapoda; family Palinuridae; genus Panulirus; species Panulirus guttatus. The sequence continues at coordinate 7,054 of JAUUDW010499378.1, read as the reverse complement.
AAGTATTTTTGAAAACCATTGTTTTGAAGTTATGTCTTGATGAATTACACCCAGTCCTTGATTAATTTTACCATCTTTTTGTGGTTACATTCTTTCCATCCAAGATGTGGCAATGATATGCTCTTTACTATGGCTGACTATATAAACAGTGCATCTGAAACATCTGGATATGAATGAAAACTATGACATTAGGCATAATTAAACATTCTGAAGCTGGTAAACTTGCTTTTGACATTGCCTGAGTACATTTACTTTTAGAAATTATAGTAAGGACTAATGGTAAAGATTTTTTTTAAGACTAGGAGTTTTTGAGAACTACAACTGCTTCACCTTTTATTTAAATTACTAAACACAGGATTGTATGTGTGACTAACATGAAATGGTTATTGAGTTCAGTATTTGGATTGTCGATCAGAGTCAACATCAGATGCTTGTGAGTATAAAAACGCATATGATTATGGAGACAGCAAAGAGCTTATCGGAGATTTAAAGAGAGATTCTGAAGAAAGTTCAATTATGAAACCTTTCATTAACATTTATTATTGCTATTTAATGTATTTTTGCTTTCTATTCATTTGGTAAGGTTTGTGAACTTGCTTTTTCATAAAATGTTTCTGATTTGTTGTCTACGAACACTACTCCAATTTATAACATTGCATGCATTGCATAACCCTGCATTGTTTTGATTAAAGCTGTGTTTTCAAGAATGCTTTGGTGAAGTTAATCAAGGACTTCCTTTATTTTGCATGAGCAAAATCTCAGTTATATTAGGTGCTAACTAAATATTTTTCAAAGCAGTTGTAATCAATATTGCTTGTAGCTTGCTATTAATTCAGATGTTATTTCTGTTGGCATGTTATTACTTTGGTCACCCATTACTTTGTAATGAAAAATATGGATAGTAACATCATATATAATATTTTCCTAAAATTTTTAATATTATTCTAATGTATATATTTTTTCTCCTCTTTGCTCATAATTTCATTCATGGAGTTGGTGTGTTAAGAATGGATGGTTATTTTATTAGTTGTCCGATATGTTATACAGTAAAAAATTGTGTTACATACAGTTATCAAAGATGATCTTTTGTTGAAACATTTGTTTTCATAGCCCAATTTATATCATCTACTTATCAAGTACTTAGATCTGATGTCTCCATTAGGCAAAATTTTTGGTACATTTTAGATCATTAGTACACATATACCAGTACTGCTTATTGGCACTTGAATATCTTTTTTTTTTTTTTTTAAGATGTAGTTGACTGGTTCCTGCCCTATCATTAAGACTTCAGTCTTCTATTTAATTATATTTTGTATAATATAAAAATGAGGAAAATAAAATTAATCTCATGCTGTAATGTGGCAATGGGCTGTTTTTATGGCACATTAATTTGGTAAGTCTGCAGTACACTGGGGAGTAATGTGGCTGGCATTAAATGTGAATGAGGAAGACCTGAACTGACAATCTGAAATTTATCTGTCAAGCTTTCTAGCTACATCGCCACTGGACATTCATGTAAAAGGAGTGGATTATCAATTAAAAACGGATGTAAGAGTTATACTTTGATATGCAACAGGATTAGAAGGAAACAAATAATTCTCTGAAACAATAAACAGACTGATTCTTCCGATGCTACGATTGATGTCATCAAATATGTATAAATTCTACTGCTTTATTTATGGAAAACCATGTTATTAGAATTATGATGACTTGTGCCATTATTCAGAAGCTTCAGCAGAATGAGCTCTAGACAGTCTTCTGTAAGGTTTGCATTTCCAGCCATATATTGGTTGACCCATACATATTAATTGTTGTCATCCTTTCTCTTGTACTCAGTTCAAAGTTCATTTATAGTTCATCTTACATTTCATTGATTAATTGTTCACAAAATATCTTCTCCCACCACTTTTTCACCTCAGTGAACTTTGTCATCCCCTGTAAGACAGCAGATTTTTAAGACATACTTTTCCTCCTGTAATACATACATTATACTGACACAACAGCCCTTAAAACACTCCTGTTTTATGTAATAAATCCCTACCAGACTGGTTCAAGATATAGAAGGTCATGCTTGTAACAATTTATCTTAGGTATTTAACAATTTCTGTTTTCATTTGTAACTTGAAACTTCAAGAAATTTTACTGTAACACATTTTTATTACAAGGAAGCTATCTGATAGTGTATATGTTAATAGATTTTGGGATTAAGTGTTTGTTTATCTTATGACTCCTTTTTCTTTTCTTTAAATTTTATTTTTGAAAATTATATACTGCATGACACACAATGGCTGGAGAATGAATGTGAGTGAACGAGGATATTTCTTTGTCTGTTCCTGGTGCTAACGCAGGCAATGGCAAACAAGTATGAAAAAATACACATTTTTCAGTGGCAGTGTGACAGTGCAATCAGCATTTATTTGTGTTCTGACACTTTTATGAGCTGACAGCATGTTTACTTGTATACTGTTCAAAGGTTTCTGAGAGAATGAAGATATCCCTCAAATTTAAATGAGACATTCCTTTTGGTTATTTTAGAAAACCTTACATTTATTTTGTTTCACACCAATGCACAGCATTCATACCTTGAGTTCCTATTTCAAAAGTTTTCCTTCTGTCATCACACAGTGTTATGAAGATGTCATTCACTGTGGCAGGGGTTCTAAAACTGTAGGTTGTGACCCAATGGTGGGTCACGTAGAGGGCTCAGGTGGGTAAAGGGATGACTCCAAAAAGTACTTGTGAATTTTCATAATAAGCTTACTTACTTGCTCTGATATGGTAAGTGTTTGAAGTACGAGCATTAGTAGTAATAATGACATTTCATGAAGTTTATATTGTGGCTGTCCAGGTGGGAGGCCAGTTTTTTGTAAAAAGATGACAAATAGCTATATGGGGTGTCCTGGGATGATGTATTTTCTTTCATATCTAGTTGCAGTTAGAAATCCTTGAGAAGGGCATGGAAGGGAGATTGTTTTTCATTAAACTATGATGGGTTGGGCAAAGTAGACAACGCAGTGAGTGGGTTGCCAGTCAAGTTTGAGAATCCCTGTATTTTGCCATGAGGAAGCTTGATCATTTTAACTTCATTACACTATATGCTGACAGTTCCTTTAGTAAGGTGCTACATTTCTCATTACTGAGTAGGAAGCTGTGATGGTATTTTTTCTTTTCACATAAAACAGCTATTCATACTTCTGCACCTTTAGGTACACACAAACAGATTTACTTATGTTCGAAGAGAAAGGGTGGAGGCAGACATGATTACAACCTTCAAGTTTTTGAAATGATGCAATATTGTCACTAATGGTTAAATTTTCTAAATTCAAAATACTACATCAACTAGAAAATACAGTAAGAAATTAAGCATGAAACAAGCAAAATAGGATGTGAAAAATAAATAGTAACAATGGGGGATGAATAGAATAAGCTGAGTAAAGAATAATGAATAACAAGTGTATGGAAAAGTTTGAAAAAGCTTATGGTGTTAAAGAAAAGTTAAGATATGGGGAATGAGTTTTAGGTAAAAATCACCCCTCTTAATGCACATGTTGGTAATCAAATAAACAAACCCTTATCAGTGTGCTTGTCTTTCCTTCTCTTAACACAAAGAAAGAAAAAAATGTTTTCCTGGCAAAAATTAAAACCTGCAAGTACTTTTTTTCTTTTTTTACACAAATGGTAAAAAAGTTTCTTATGAACCTGATATTGAAAACTAAACAATGTCCATGACAACAGAGAATAAAAATAGTGTGGAGCAAGCAGCACATGCAGTTTCTCTCTCTCATACCCATAACATGAAATGAAGCATGAAACTTGCTTGAAAAGATGTAAAGATGAACTTTTATAGTATAAAAGAGGTGGATGAATAGAAGAGAATGACTGAGGACATGGTTAATGCACACAACATACATAAATCTAAGAAGTGTATGCCAGTGGAAAATATTCAGGATATGGGGGCCCCACAAGTATAAATCGCCCTTCCTGCACAGTAAAATTTTTAATTACACACACACACCAATACGACCATGAACAAAAAAGCTGAAGTTAATTATGTAGAGAATTTAGAAATTTTAAAAAAGCAAACCTGGGGAAAAGGAGCATTTAGAAAATCATGAAAACTCAACAGGACTTCAACAGAACGATATAAACCACAATTTATGCATTGCACAAATCTAAAGAAATAAAGAAAACACACCATGACTAAAATCTTGATTATGTAAGAAACAGTAATAAAACCTACAAAAACCCCTTGGATTATATCAGAAACTTTTCATAAAAATACAAAAAAGCCTATCAAGAAAGATGGCAAATTTCTAATGATATGCTTCTGGAGACAAGAAACATGTAAAGACTAAGTTCAATAAGAAGACAAGTGGGTTATATGGTTCCAGACAAAACTATGACTGGGAATTCTGCAATGCATGTGGCAGCAGGAAATAGTTTTTGTTAAAAAAGTGACATATGTGGTAAACACAATGCACTAACCATGTCTTGTAGCCACACTTACTCTCTCTATATTTTCTCCATACATTATTTTTCTTAACTCTGATTTTCTTATCTTCATAAGGAAGCATTAGGAACATTTCACTTGAGGTGTAACCATTTGCAGACTGAGTCTGGTCATACTTCAATATGTTCAGCACTCAATTCTTTGCAACAAAACCAAACAACCATACCATATCTACCGGCCATCACCCATGTATAATAAAAAGCTTAACCCTGTCTAATACTTCATCAAATTGTAATCACAGATCCTCACAGATCTCTCCTTGCTCTACACAAAACACACTCATAACCAAATGAACCAGCAAGCACTAGTCATAGCCCTCTCAACCCAGTCTTAAACACCAAACGCACCAGACATTCAACCATATGCAACTACATGCACTGACATAAAAGTTAGAATTGTGCAAGCTACACTTGGCTCGCTGTGTTCTGGACATCATCTTTGCTGAAAAAACTTTAAGCACCTATTTAGCTTATCTCATGACCCATGATACAACTACCACAATTAAGACAATGAAGACATTGCTCAAATGATCCTCATTCTCTCCATATAGAAAAGCTCACAACATCACTTTTTACTTCATGACCTATGGTCCCTCCCACTGTAGGAGCCCTATAAAAGGTAGAAGGGACTCCTTGGGCAGGAAGTACGCAAGTCTATGAATGTCATGGATGTCTTTCTGGTAATATTTTTCTTATTATTTCCATCACCTTTTGTTTTCTTTTTCGCACTCCTTATAAGCACTACATGTGACATCCGACTTTTTAGAGCTGATTATATTATAAAACATTCCTTCACATTAGATTTTCTAACAGACAGATAGGCAGACAACCCTGGGGAGAGAGGAGAAAGAATACTGCCCAAATATCTCTTGCATGTTGCAAAAGGCAAATAAGAAGGCAAAATCAGGAGGCTGGAAGTCCCTTGCTCATGTATTACTTTCTAAAAGAAGGAACAAATCCATTATTTTTTCAGTGTTTGAAAATTCCAGTTTGGAGTTGAACGTGAATGGCAAGCATAAGCATGGAACAGTAAACATGGATATTCTATCATGAACGGATGAGGAAAGGGAGCTGTGGTTTCAGTGCATTACACATGACAGCTAGAGACTGAGTGTGAACAAATGTGGCCATTTCGTCTGTCTCCTGGCGCTGCCTCGATGGTGCGGGGGATGGCAATGCTGTTTCCTGTGGGGCGGGGTGGCGTCAGGAATGGATGGGGGGCGAACAAGTGTGAATATGTAAATGTGTATATGTGTATATGCATGTGTATGTGTATGTGGGTATATATGTATATGTTGGTATGTATATATATGTACTGTGCATATATGTGCATGTATGTATATATGTGTGTATGTGGGGGGATGGGTCTTTCTTCATCTGTTTCCTGGCACTACCTCACTGATGCGGGAAACAGCGATCATGCATGATAAATGAATAAATAGATTTAGCTAGTGTGATGCAATACTTTACTGTAACAGACTGAGAGACACTAGAACTAGAGAGTGGAAGTGAGCAAGTGAGACCATTTCTTCATGTTTCTGGTGCTACCTCATTAATGTGGGACATGGAGAACATGTATGAAAAGAAGATATCCTGAATAACTTATTTATTCTCATTAGATGAATGTACTGTAGTTTCAGAAGGAAAAGTTACCATAGATTATAGAATTGTCCATGGATTTGATCCAACACTACATCAGTTGCTTAAAACTGTTTATGTTTGTGGGGATGATGTTATAGAAAATGATACATCGCTAAAGGAGATGCACCAGAAGATGGAGTTTAGTAATGTCACATTTTCAGTTTGTTACTTTATCTGATGGTGTTAGGCTATTTCCATACTCCCTATCATTCTTTCCAGATTCCTTCATATAATCCACAAGTTGTTATATCCTAAGCATGGACTTTCTTACTGTAGCCATAATAGAGGAGATTCTAGCTGTCGTGCCCCCTATATCCTCTCTGATTTCTTCATTCTCACACAGAAAAACCCTCTGAATTCTCTACATCCAGATCCTCACTAAACATGAAGGTATTATCTGTTGGCATAGTCTCTTTCCCAACTTCAATTTCTGCAGTGCATTTATCATGCCCATAGATATTTTTTCCTTTGCCTCATTAATTGTTTGGAGCTAAATGTAGAGAAAGGTTGTCTCAGGATTAGACTACAAAGCCTGGCATAGCTTAGCAAAGGCTGTCTCAGGATTGAACTACAAAGCTTAGCTGTCTTGACATATTTGACAGCTTTGTTTTTCCTGGTTTACAGTACTTGGTTTCTCTCTAACTATCTATGTCTCTGATGCCTGTTCCAACTGGAACTCCCTCAGAGGAATGGCCATGGCAGCAGAGTTTCCATAACTAAAAAACCTTCAGTGCTGCTTCTTAGCCTTTAGTGCCAAACCCATAACAGGGCACTGGCAGAGGGCAAGTCTAGCACAGTTTGTGCAGGCTTACCTAATGCTCCTAATGACTACTTCTGTCTAATGCTTGTACCTACTACTTCTACCTAATGCTTCTACTTAAATGTTCCTACCTACTACTACTAT
>JAUUDW010499156.1:0-12314 GCA_032361385.1 Panulirus guttatus | reverse complement strand
TCTTGTGTCACTAGGTTTGTTCACTTGTGTTACTAGGATTGTCTTGTCTTACTAGGGTTGTCTTCTGTTACTACGGTTGTACCCCTGCGTTACTAGTGTTGTCCTCGTGTTACTTAGATTGTTCTCTTGTGTTACTACGGTTGTTCTCCTATATTACTAGGGTTGTTCTCTTGTGTTACTTGGGTTGTTCTCTTGTGTTACTAGCGTTGTTCTCTTGTGTTACTAGGGTTGTTCTCCTGTACTACTAGGGTTGTTCACATGTGTTACTAGGGTAGTTCTCTTGTGTAACTAAGGTTGTTCTCTTGTGTTAGTAGGGTTGTTCACTTGTGTAACTAGGGTTGTCCTCTTGTGTTACTAGGTTTGTTCTCTTGTGTTACTAGGGTTGTTTGCTTGTGTAACTAGGGTTGTCCTCTTGTGATACTAGGGTTGTTCTCTTGTGTTCTCGGATTGTTCTCCTCTGCCAGAGGCTGTCATCGGTTATGTGTGTGTGTGTGTGTGTTTGTGTGTGTGTGGCTTCTTGGTTTGTGTCAACAGGAAGTAACAGAAGGTATGGTTGACCCGCAGGTAGAGAGTGAGAGCGACGCAGACCCAGATCTCATCCCTCAGCAGCTGGTGCACTCGAGCCTGACGCCGTCTGGGCCCCTCCTGAGACCCCCAGCCAACTACGGAGGGGCAGAGCCCACCTTCTGCGAGGTGGTGCCCCGGGAGGTGGTGGTGGCGGGCGGGGGTGGTGGGGTTCACCACCAGCTGCTGCCCAGCTACCCTACCCAACAGCAGCAGCAGACTATCACTACAACAGCCATAGCCTCTACCTCAGCTGTCCACCATCACCAGCAGCCTCTCCAACACCACCACCAACACTACCACCATCACCCAGCAGTGAGTCACCACCCATACTTGTTCCTAAACCTATCGCGATCATACCTTCTGTGTATTTGTGTGTTATTACTTATTTGTACTGTGCGGGGAGGGAGTTTTTCACTAGAAGGGACCAATCTCTTGAGCACGTTCTATTATCATACAACTTCTTTAGACTTATGTATGCTGTCTGCCTTAACCATGTCCTCAGTCATCTCATTCCATTCATCCACCAAATGTAGAGCCTCCAGGATGTCCATGTCACTCAGCTCTCTTAATTCTTTCTTGTTCTTCCATGGACTTTATGAACTCTTAATTTTGTTCTTCAGGTGCGGTGACCATATCTGGGGAGCATATTCTAATATTGGTCTTATGTAGGGTATGAACAGCTTCCTGAGTATGTATTTCTTCATATACTTGAATGCTATTCTAATATTTGCCGGCCGATAGTTGGTCTCCTTAGCTATTCCCCTAATGAGGGACTCTGGCGACAGGTTAGGGACGATGTCAACTCCCAACTCCCTTTCATAACAGGATTCCTACAGATTATTTCCTAGGATATGATATGTTTTCGGAAAAGAGGAAGCGATATGGATACGAAAGTGATGAAAATAAGTGAGCAAGTGAGCATGAAAAAGAGACATGTGTAAAGAAATACCAGGAGAGATAAAGTGAGAGTAAACGAAGCTAGAGGAGTGGATGAGGAATGGAAGGTATTTAGGGAAGAAGTGCTGGCATGTGCGAGAGAAGTATTCGCCATGCGGCAGGTGGGAGGTGGTCAGTGAGTGGTGTGATGATGTAAAGTTTTTAGTGAAAGAGGAAGGAGAGGAGCATCAGTGGTACTTAAAGGGAAGGAGTTCAAATGATTGGGAGACGTTTCTACCTGACTCTACTGCCAATAAGAATGAGGGCTCTGGCAGTAGTATTACCGGCCCCTCCCACGACCTTTCCCTCTCTGTTAGACCATTCTCTTTTTCTATTCACTCTGCCAACATTCGTGGTCGCTCTTGTAACCTTCCTCTCTTGAACACCATCTGTCTAGTACCTCCGTGGTGCAGCGGTTAGCGTCCCTGACCGTGACGCATTCACGGGCCGCCCAGGGTCGAGCGCGAAGAGTCGAATCCTGGTCGCGGCAGTCGGTTCACAGTCAACCCAGCTGTTCATCCACCCCTAGGGCTTAGTCGATAAAATGGGTACCTGGCTCAGGCTAGGGTATATATATATATGGCGTTAATGGGATGGCCTTGATTAGGGCTTCAGTTGCCCGTGCCGTCTCAGCTAACATAAAAAAGAAAACAAAAAACTGGAGATAATTAGACCAGTATTAACAAAGTTGTGTGGATAACAGCAAATACATAAACCATAGACTGGCCCGTATGTATAGATAAATCCCGATCCTCAGATCAGCCTACCCTTTCTAAACAGTTTATCACACTGGATAAGTTTCAACATAATTATGGCGTCACTCGGGCTGAAGTTCACAGAGCAGCCACCATCCTGTAGTACCATTTCTGAAATACTGACTATTGTGCTGTGACTGTGGAATTGCATATCTTATTCCTTGACTTTGTTTTGATTTGACTCAACTTTTGAAGAGTCGTTCGACGTCAGCATTGGACGTTGGGAGGGAAAGAATAGTTAGAGCAAAATGAGACTTTCGTCGGAAGCAGTGCACACCAAAATCATTCTCAAAATTATACAGGTCACGAAAGAAGGCCTCAGGGCTGCTCATGACCTTCATAGAGTCTGGAAATGTTACCAAGTCCAGGACTCTAGGTCCTGCGCTCATTATCTAGTAGGTGTATGTCCTCCATGTACGCGCCAGGAAAGTTATGACACAGGTCATTAAGTGATGGCATGAGGAGCCTTGTTTGGGGATTGATGACATTCTTCACCATTGGCTGTTTACACATCTTTAGCTTCAGATTTTCAATAGGAAATCGTTTACGGATTTCCTGGCACGCCACAATAAGAAAGCCACGACAACGTCGTCGTAAGTCTTTTAATCTGTTACGTCAGAATACTCGGGTGACTGCGTTAACCTATGAACTTCAGCTCCAAGATACATCTGGCTTGAAAGAAGAAAGTTTTTATCATCAGCAGGATCAGTTGTAGATATATATGATATACTGTTTACAGGAGAGACACTCATGTAATACCTTAGAAGATCCCTGTACAGTTTATTACGCATAGCATAGAGATGGTGAACGGTTGATTCCGATCTCTGGAAGAGAAGATTGAATTCTGTGAATTTAGGGAGAATGTAATTAAGGAAATCAAAGTGTAGAGAGACCGACGGATCTCGTAAGCTGTCAAGGATGGAGGTTGCAGCTATCAGTCTCTCCTCTAGCAGTTTGTTAGTCAGAGTTTTCCACTGTTCCAACACACGTTTCACTGCCATATGCAGTGACAGCCAAAGTGTCTGTGACATGTGCAGAAGTTTATGGGGCTTGGCCTCTCAGAAATCCTGAAATTCAGTGAATTCATGTACTCTCTTTGCACTATGGGCAAAATGAGCGTATATGTTGCGTACAAGATCCTCACACTGTCGTGGTAACGTGTTGGTAGCTTGTGATGCACAAAGATGAGCAAAATGACAAATACATTGGAAAATAGTGATGCCTGGTACCTCTCTATCCAATCTACTTGCTACAGAATTAGTATTTCCCATAATATTGCTGGCACCGTCTGCAGCAAATCCTGTTAAGTTGTGTGTGGAAATATTACTTTATCCAAGCACTTCATGATAAAGTTAAATAAATCATTACCAGTGGAGTCCTCAGACTTCTGGCCTCGCTCATATATGTTAATGAGGTCCAAGAGACCGCTCTGTATTTTCATAGATGATCTGTCGAAATATTTTACAACCACTGCGCAACTCTTGCTAGATCCTGCATCTGTGGTCTCATCAATGATAATTGAAAACTTATTGTTCTGTAACTTTTCCACCAGCGTGTTCTTTGCAAACCTACCCATCTCCCTAATAACATTGGTTGCCTTTGTTCTCCTAAGTTGTACATGTTGCATGATTTTTGAGTCAGGGAGCACATCCTTGAACACGTCAACTATATGGTCTACAACATTAAAGGGTGTGTTATGTTCAGCCAATAAGGCGGATATCTTTATCTCAGCCCTGGTTACACGGTACTGAAGGCCATCTTCGTTGGGTAAGAAACAGTATTGTTCCTGGTGTGGATCTGCGATATCCTGTGTCTTTTCACTGCTGTTAAGTCCGCAGCAAAAGTGCTGTTACATCTAAGGCATCGGGCCCTGGTAGGCTCCTCCTCCACTTTATTCAGCCAACCACGAAAATCCTCAACCACCAACCAAGCGTCCCTGAACTTCCTTTTTGGAGGCATCGCCACTGTCTGTAAATGAAGGCGAATAGAGCCATAAATAGTTCATGGAACTATATATACGTACATTATAAGAACAACGTTTAGCACTGGTATTCGTATTAACACAATACAACATCTTGTAAAAGGTATATCAAACGGGTAGTGATCCACACGTATTAACGTCTCGTTAATGTCAGTAGCATAGGTGATGTTGACGATATTCTACGGACAAACCAGAAACACAACAGGACGGTTTGTAGGTCCTAAGGCCCTCAGAGAAAACGTAACTTTACGATAATCGAGTATTTAATATGTATTACTTTTTCGGGTAACTAACTCTACTTTATAATTTGGCTGATGTAATACAACTTGATTGATTATATAATAAGTACTACAATTCCAGACTATATAATTATAGACGTTAGCGCCACGATAAGAACGATATCTTACACTGGTATATAGCTATACCCTACACAACGCTTCGATAGCAGAATACATTACCTTCGTCACAGCTGGGAAATTACAAGAAGATCTCTGCACCAATTTCTCCACAAAAGTAAACATAAGAATCAATCAAAACTTGATAACCATTGGTTGGTTGGTTTGTTGGGTTTAGTGGCCTTCGACCTATGAGTAAGATCATTAGGCCTGCAACCCTGTTTGATTTTGACTGTATAAAGTCCCTATGAACACCTAGAGGTACTATCTAAACCTAAAAGGATAAAAGAAAATGTAATAATAACACAACGTAGAAGTTGGAATAAAATGTTGGCAAGTGGGTATTGTGTCAACGTGGCAGCAAACACCACCCAGTCGGCACAGCATCCACTGGTGCAGCTGCCAGAGGGACTGCGAAAAGATAGGACAGGTTAAGAGATAGGCCTTCACCATGGCATGCAGTACATATATATAATGAAATATTAACATCAGCAATCCGTCACCTCGACACCATAACGGAATCAGCTCCAAACCGAACCATCCCCGCTCCAGGCCAGCAGCATAATGAGCAAATAGCTCCGCCCACCACATAGCGAGCCCAAAGCAGAAGCAGTCACACCTTAAAGTCAACCCCGGCACAGAGTCGAACCGGCAAACCACCTTATATCATCTTGATTATTTAAGTTCCCTTGAGAAAGATAACCAGTTTATTATTTATATTTGTGTAATCACCAAGAAGATTGTATAAAGTGAAGTCAATTCATCTTTTAATAGTTTGCTAAACTTTTCCTCTTTTCAAAATATTTCTTGCATTGCATGAGAAGGCGGTCTATGGTTAAATTTGTTTGACATGCTTCACATCTTGGCGGAAAATTTCTGCTGATGTAAGGCTGTAGGTGGTTGCTGTATGTGGTGTAAGGTTATAGGTGGGTGCTGTATGTGCAGTTGAGACGTAGACGGGCTAACGCGACTTCCTCTCTTCTTTTCCTCTTGCATGAAGTCGTCCAGTCCGCTACTTGTGGCTTGCACTTCGTTGTGATGGTCAGGCTGGTCCACTGACTTGGCCACAGAAGAAATACTGAATTCTTTCCCAATGAAAGGTAGGATCCCAGCTCCCGAGGGATCGGAACGACCTCCTCGAGTTCTGAGGTCGACTTAGCCAACCGGTCTGCCTTTTTATTGCCGTAAATGTTGCAATGGCCAGGCACCCAGATCAAGATGATATCTTTGTTACATGAGTTTGATTTGTTAATAATTCTACCTGAATTTCATTTGACTCTGTAACCAGAGTCTATAGCTTTAAGAGCTGATAACGAATCAGTAAAAAATACTGATTTGATATGAAATTGTTATGCACACGGATAACGTCACTCTAGACTTAAGGGATGAAATTAAACACCAGGAACAGAATTACAGTTTACAAGAAATAAGTTAACAATACAAGAAAAGTAACACATCACTCGGGCTCAAATAACTACGTTACTTTAATGCCCAGGTAAGTTTTCAAACCAAGGAGGTCTCTTCCTCTACAAAGATTCACAATATAAAAACATCTACTCTAACACGGTAACATTCTAAAGATACATGACAATACACAGTGACGTCACACTCAATGAACAATAAGCAATAGTGGTACAAACGTAGTGGCGCAGGACTCAACTCCGGGGAGTGGTGCTGCTTGTGGTTCGGGTCGCGTGGTGGCTTGGGGTTGGTTTGACTTGCATGGGCACGTGTTGGCTCGGTTCCGCTGACAAGGGAGAGCCTCTCTCTAGGTGGCTGTACTGAAGGAAATTGGCTGCCGGGTCTATGCCCGGAGGTTTTATGGGAGGTGTGTCCTATTGAGTTTCAATCCAGATTGGCTGGCTCCTTCCTGGCATGCCCATCACCTCAGTTGTGATTGGCTATGTGTAGTCAGGACATGCCCCCTCATCCTGACTGTGTTACACCTGGGAAACACACAACTGCGGAGTCATGTGCTTTGATGTGAGCTGACCATACCAACAGTATCTTCCTGCTAATCTTGGGTCGCTATGGTCCAACTGGCCGCCAGGGTAGTAGGGGTCAGATCTGAGGCACCAAGTGTGGCCCTCAGCCTACCACCAGATGGTCAGTAGACCCCTCTTGCTAGCGAGGGTCACATCTGAAGCACCGACTGCGTGGGAATCCTGGTTGAGAGACTTACATGAAAACATACAGGAAAAAATATTATACGAATGATGCGAACATAGGTTCGTCTCGTTCGTAACATTACACCCTCTTCAGCTCTCTCAACCACACTTTTTATCACCGCACATCTCTCTTACCCTTTCATTATTTACTCAGTTAAACTATCTCATGCCACATACTGTCTTCAGACATTTCAGTTCCAACACATCCACCCTCATCTGCACAGCTTTATCTACAGCCCATGCCTCACATCTGTATATTATTTCTAGGGCTATTATACCTTCAAGCTTACCCATTTTTGCCTTCCTAGGTAATGATCTTTCCACTTATTCTTCAGCATTCCAGAACCTTCACCCCCTCCTCTACCCTATGACTCACTTCTGTCTCCATTTGCTGCCATCTCCATTCCATGGTATGTAAAACAATTTATTTCCTTCAGTCCTTCTCCATTCAACCTCACACCCACTCAAACCCGTCCCTCAACCCTGTTAAACCTGATAACCTTGCTTTTATTCACACTTATCCCATTCCTGAGAAGATGTCACCCTCCTGGCATTGTTCTTCATTTCAGCTCTTGTAGTAAATGTCTTCTTACTGATAAGCCACTGAAAAACTTTTGTTTTTTTAACATTCTTCTAATGTGATTTTTAAAATGCTAAATGAGTTATATAGTTCTGTGGAAGGTTTTCATGAAGAATAAAACACCTTTTTATTTTGGACAGACTATCATAATGCATATGTTAATATGCCTTCGTAAAAAAAAAAAATATCAAGCATATATGCAATCAGTGCTACACTGTATTACTGTTCAGCTAGAATGAATTTGTTATGACAGGTACATTTGCTTGAAAATTAATCATCAGATGGTTTAAGTATTTAGATGAGCCTCTAAAGTTGCCCTCTGCCAGTGGCCTGTTGAAGGTGAGGTTTAATTTTAAAGGCTAAGAGGCAGCACTGTAGTTCACCAGTTATGGAGACTCTTTTGCCATGGCCAACCCCTTGAGGAAATTCCTAAAGGGAATGGGCATCAGAGATGTAGTTAGATGGATAGTATTTATATGCTTTAAAAACTTCTTACTGTTATATTTAACTTGAAAAGCTGTAACCTCTCATGATATTGTTTCCTTTTTCAGATGACAGATGGAGAGCCTCCATATCAGTGTAAATATGAAATGCATCAGTTCCATAAATTTGTTTGGAAGAAGCTGAAGAGATATGCAAAGTTTGCATATGATGTGAGTTTACATTATTAATGTGTGATATGCTTTCTTATTTCTTTACACTGCCGCACTTTCATGGCAAATTTTAGGCACCCCTGATAAGTATTAGCAGCTTGACCTGGACAGGAAGTCCAAATGCATGAGACAGTAACTGCCTTTCCCAACAACAGTTATGATTGGACAATGCCATTACAGCCCCTTAATGGAAGTTACTTATATAATCACAAAGTTAGTAGCCTTCTCTCTTCTAAGATCTCTGAGCTTATGGTTAGAGGACTGTTCACTCGCCAGAAAATTCTTGTGTACTGGGTCATGCAAATTCATGTTTTGGAGGCTTTGTACATTAGTGAAATCTTAGTTGATCATGCCTCTCATTCCAAAGAATGATCTTTTGACCAGTTTATAGTCCAGACTCTTTTTATGTTACCTTCATAGCATGGTAGACACATCCATTGTCCATCTGGCTGTCTATCCATCACTGGAAGTTGCACCTTAACCTACAACTTAAACTTGATCATAACTTGAAAAGACAAAATCAGATACTTGGGTAAGTTTGGCGATATGGAAGGAGAGATAAGGGAGAGAGCAGTGCAAGGTAGAGAAATAATTCAAGGGTTGAGGTGTAACTATGGAAGTGAAGAAAGAATTAAGGGACATTATAGTCCTCTTGACCCTGACCTATGCCATAGTGGTCAAGAATCCAGACTTTGAAAATGAGCTAGTTGAGAGGAGGGTGTGGTATGTCTAGATGGAATGAAGAAAGAAGTGAGGGAGTGTATAAGAGATGTGGTATGGCAGAGAATGCATAGGGAATGAATTGCAGTGTTAGAGTGGGTGAAATGCAATACTTTGAGGTAGTTTGGGCATATGGAAAGAATGCAAAATGGGGAGTGTACAAGGAGAGTGTGTGATAGTATGATTAAAGAGGTTGGTGTGAGAGGGAGACCACCTTTGACATGGGGAAATAGAGTGAAAGAATACTGGAGGATTAGAAATGGTGGAAGAATGCATGGAATGGTGCAAGTGAGGGAGGCATGTAAGGAGACGGATTAGTGGAGACTCTTTGCTGTGGCCAACCCCTTGATAGGATTTCCTTCAGGGAATGAGGATCATAGGTCTAGATAGATAAATCAACACTTAGCTCAACTCCTTGGACTCTTGAACAATTCTAAAGTACATTTTCTATCATGATTGGCCCTTCCTTCCATAGCCCTTATCCTCTCACTAACCCTGAATGTTTCCAAACCATTTTAACTCCTTCCCTTCAGAAACCAGAACAATGTTTCTTTCATCAAACATGCCACCCATTTTTTCTTCATCCTATTTACATTTACATCCAGAGATCCAAGCCATAACATTTGAGGAAAAAATCCTTTGCTTGCTTTCTTTTTCCTATTACTGCTTTTAGAAAGTGTTGATACATGAAGGTAGGATTTCTAGCTGCTTGCTGATACTTGGTATTTACCATCTGTGACATGTTGGTGATGTGTGGTTAATTCAGTGCTTTTCAATATTTTACAGGCATTTCATAAGGTACAGATCAACCACACAGAGTTCATGGATTTGTTACACACATACAACTCATGGGAGACCAAAACTCAGGCAACCCTTGATGAAGTAGCCTGCTACTGGATGAAGAACAATCAGGTATGACACAAATTGATTATCTCTGCCAACTGTTTTATATTGATATTTTATCCTTGATTGATATAGAGAAAAGGAATTGCTATGATATTAATACATTTTGGAGGAAGGTTTGATATTTTGTGTCTGAATTGCTTGATATGGATTTTGTTGGTGAGCTTTCACAATCACAGAACCATGATTGAATATGATTCATTTGGAGAGACTAGGGCTGTTTAGATTTTTTCCAGTTAATTCTTCAAGCATGATTTTATGTAGCAGCATTGGAAGAGCAAACAAGAATAACAAGCTTGCACTAGTAACCAAGAACTGTAAGAATCCCAAAGAATGAAATACATTTTTCACCATTGACATTTATAGCAGTTCCTCATGTTTGACTTACCTGATATTATCACCATGCCACATAACTTTTGAGAGAGCCCTTGACAGGATTCACTATGTTTCTGGATCATACTTGTGGAACTATGTTTTTTAAGGAAATGTGAAATACCATTATCAAGGGCATTTGATATCCTCCTGAAGAAGAACCTGGAGAGTCTGAAACTGAATCATGTGGCATAAATTCCTTGAGTTGGAAGCAGAGAACTTTCAAAATGTTACTGACCAATAACAGTGTATCCCATATTAAACTTTCTGAATCCAAAGGTGTATGATAACTGACTCATGGAATCAGTCTACATAACCCAGGACAATGTGCCTTCAAATCATAAGTTTCTCAGTTGACTGATCACTTAACAAAACTATAAAATCAGTGGAAAAAAGCAGAATAGTGTCATGATGTACACAGACTATGGAAAAACCATTGACAGATATGACCATGGTGTCATACATGGCCAGTGTGTCATACATTAAAAAGTTGGAAAAGTTATTCGTTATTCCTTTTGTATATTTGGCTTTTTAAAAAGTAGATCACATGTTGACAATTGAACAGTTTTCAGTACCTCCACAGTAAAAGAGCTCATTTCCCAAGGAACTTTGATAGCTCTCATCTGGTCCTCATCCTCATATTCAAAATAGGCACATACATAAACCATATTCATATCCTTTGGAGATGATACAAAAGAGAGTGTAGAAATCTCCTCATTAGAAGACACTGGTTAATTGCATGTCAGATACCTCTGTGATCCAATGATGATATCATAGTTTCTAAGGGAAATAAGCTTGAGTTACTCTTTTGTGGGAGAATTAAAAAAAAAGAAGAAAAAGAATACTGGAGGCAGATACCATCTTATATTAGACAAACAGTATAAGAACCTTAGAATAATAATGTCTGATGAGCTTATTTTCAGATAACATAAGGAAACAAAATTTGCCACTTCAAAAATGTAGGCAGGGTGGATTCTATAAGGTTTCAGGAAAAGAGAAATAAAACCGGTGAAAAAGTGATAACATTCTTCAAAAGACTAATGCTTTCCCAGCTAGAATACTGTAGTGTGCTGAGATCACTTTTAATGTTAAGCAGAATTGCAGAGCTCACACTGAACTTTTTGAAGATATGAACAACTAGGAACAACTGAAAGCACTGTGGCTGTACTTTGTAAAGTGCAGACATGAGAGATATATGAATTACATTTGAAAATCCATGTAAAGCATAGTTCCCAATTTGCAGTGGAAAGTTTTCATCTGTTACAGTATGCTAGGAAGACTGTGAAATACTACCATTTAAATCAGAAGGCACATTAATTACTGTAGGAGAAAACAGTGTAATCTTCCAGTTCCTAAATTTTTAATGCGTATGCTACAGACATTAAAAACACAATGGACCATTCTATAGAGAAATTCATAAGAGCATTAGCCCTCCCACACATAGGGTTAGTTGTGACCTTCTGGCATGGAAGAGTTGCACTGGATCTGTTTTCTTTAGATACATTTTTCAGCAACCAATTCATTTTTTTCGGATGAAACCAACGATATTCTGTGTAATGCTGGTTACTCTTTGCTCTCAATTGCTTTGTCAGTCATGCTCTTGTAAGAAGGTGCTAATATAATCATTCCATGACTTATGTCCTCGAATTTTCTCTTCCTTAGATTCCATTAGGTTCTCTTTCATCAATATGGAGATAGTATCCAGATCTCTCTGATTTTTTTTGGTCTTCTGTTTCCACTGTTTTCTTACTCTCATCTCATTTGCAAAACACCTAATTGTATTCATCTTGTATCCCTATCTGTGTCTTAATCATGATTGCCAGTAGTATTAAAGCTAATGACATAACTTGTAGTACACCTGATAGCTTGCCTTCTTTGTCTGACGTTATTCCAATAATCCAATCATTTTCAACTTTTTTTCGCTGATGGTGCCTTAAAGTCATATATTTTATTTTGTGGCCATTGCCCATTAGTTTTGTTGCCTCAGGAACTCATGCTGAAGGCTACTAGAGTAGAATTTTTGGATAGAATTAAATCTGTAAGGACCAAGCTTGAGGAAAGTGAATATTTTCCCAAGATACCTTGTTGCTTTTTTTTTATGTTACTTGAGATGGCACGGGCAACTGAACCAGGGGATGTGAAACATCTGGGATAAACCATGGAAAGGTCTGTGGGGCTTGGATGTGGATAAGATGTGGTTTTGGTGGATTACACTTGACAGTCTGAGAATGGATGTGAGCATATGTGGCCTTTCTCTGTATGTTTCTTGGCGCTGCCTCGCTGT
>JAUUDW010499045.1:0-12315 GCA_032361385.1 Panulirus guttatus | reverse complement strand
CAGAATTAATTAAATATCGAATTAGCTTCGCATTGTCTCGTATCGTTTGATACGGTCAGGCTAACCCACAGTCCCGCCACACCTCAGTAAACAGACATAAATCAAAGAGGAAAAGTTCATGTAAGGAAAAATGAGCAGCCGTCTCACGTCCACCTGAGACAGTTGAGAGGGCAGGTGAAGGCGGTCCACAGTGCCTGGGAAACAGGAAAAGGGTCTGCAGGTAATGATTGAAGATGATTGTTTATTGTTGGCACTGGTGCATCTTACCGCTGGACGTAAAATTATGGTTGACAGTCTAGGCCAGAGAGCGCTGACTAGGGCGGAGGAGGCTGCAGGCAGGGTGCTGGAGGGACCACCTGACTCAGGAATAAGTAGGGTGTAGGAAGATCGCGATACTGTCATGGGTGGGTGTGAGGAAGGTCATTAGATGCAGGTATGGCGTGAAAGTGCGTGGCTGAGGGAGGGAAATGATGGAGAGTGGCGGGAGAGAGGAGCAGAGGGAGAGGTAAGAGATGCAGTGAAGGATAAGAGGTCTTGGAGGTGTAAGAGGAAGGGGAGAAGGCATAAGGTACGTGGGGATATAGGGAGGGGGGAAGGGTGGAGGTATAAGGTCGGTGGGGAGGGACGGGGTCATAGGGAAAGGGAATGGGTGGAAGTGAGAGAGGGAGATGAAGGACGGTGATGGCGGAGGGAGCGTGTGGGGCCGTAGTAAAGAGACTGAATTGTTGTGGTCCGGCGTAGGAGGAGAGTGTTAGGGGAGGCAACCACACCCCGAGATAAGCCACGCGCGTTTATTTTCCCCCAACTCGAGCTTAGGGGAATGTTCCCACCACTCCGGCTGCCTCTTGCGTCTCGTCTGTTTGTGTACATTCCTCGTCCGGAACCCTTGGGAACGACGGCCGAGCAGATCTGAAATTTTGCAGTGGTACCAGGCCCTCGGGGTAAGAATACTGATTTTTGTAAAGTGTCACATATCACGCAACCGTCCGCGTGTGCATCTTCGCGCATACTCTGTAATCATAAACTTTACTGTATCGTGTTGGAACTCATTCTGCCAGGGCCTTGACATGATCCGTTCTCTTCACAAGTTCCAGATTCTGTCGCAATGATACATTTCTTGTTGGGTCGTCACGTACTAACCAAATTTCAGATCAGACCTTGTGTACATGCTGATCGCATTTGTTGAAAGTCTTCTTCAGGTGATATCAGCAGAAACATATTGGTCGTTCCGCTCTGGATCGGAGCCTGAGAGTCGTGCCGTCACATTCGCTGGGACCGTTCCTGTGTTCCACTTCACGCCCTGCTATTGCGTTGGTTTACGTCCCTTTCTCTGCCACACTGTGGACGAAATTTCTCGAAAATGTCGATCATGACACAGGCTGAACTTAACCCTATGACAGGCCAACGATCCTCTACCGACACACCGCACTGAGATTACTGCCGATTGCCACCAGTACCAACATACGACACACTGACCACAGACCGACCGACACACTGGGCTTCGGGATAAGGATGATACACGGACCAGCCTGCCGCAGAAAGCGGTCATTCCTGAACATCCCACAGTGCAAGACAGTTACCATTACCGACGCTCCTTTTCTCTGAACAATATTCGTTCATCAACTCGGCCGCAAGTTGGAAAGGAACTCGGCGATAAATGTTGATTTCTTTAAACCGAGAGAGGGCGTAACGTCCACCTTGGCAGCTTTACAACCTTTTTTGAGGTTATTTCTGGACTCAGCGAAGTGTAGCACGACGCTGTCGCAAATCTAAGACCCGGGAAGTTATCTGGACCGACCTACGTGCAGAGCTGGCCTTACTGCCGCTTTAACTTAAACCCTTAACTAGCAGAAACCAACCTTATCTCCCTCTGCCAGAGGGGTGAATGTACCAGAGAAACGGAACTAGCGTCGTCAGGCGGTAGATAAAGTTGTTCATAGCAGCGCCAATAAAGTTCACTAGTCGCTCACGAGTCGCTAAGTTTGGATAATGTTGCGAGTGAGTCTGGGGGCCGCCTCTGTGACGGACTGACCGACTACCCTGCCTGCGCCTCACGCTCTTTCTTCAGAAGTGAGTTTTGTTGTATTATGGTAATGTTACAGGTGTGTGTGTGTGTGTGAATACTGTTTGTATGTTACGGGGAGAGAGTTTTACACTCATGCTGCCCCGTCTCTTAACCTTGTATATATGTAACAAGTCTTTCCTCCTGTATGTATACACACACACACACACACACACACACACGCACAGTTTCCTGAGGATTTTGCAGGTTTTTGTATTTTCGTTACACCTAAGACGCTATGTAGTTCGTTGCCGTGGCGACTGATTTGCACGGTCTAAGTTATTCTTTTGTGATGGCCTCCGTAACTTTCCATAAAGTGCAAGATGTGGGCTTTTGGCCAAAATATGGGGAGGTGATCACCCACGGGGTGCGGGAAGGCCTGCTGACTCACGGTTTATGTTGTGAGGGCTTGTGTTGTGAGGGCGTGTGTTGTGAGGGCCATCAGTATGCTCCATGTTTCTATGGGGACTGAAGCCTTTCCCTCGACGTGCTTTTTGCAACACAGAACAGGGATGAAATCTTCTTTCGTTCAGTGTTTTTGTTTTCGTTGGCCGTTGTTTAGGGAGGCACCCACAGCTGAGGTTTGATGATACAATAGTACTCATACCACATGCCCAGCTCCACGTTCCCATCCACACGTCCAGCTCCCAACAACATCGTACCATCCACTGGCCGGACTCCATCCAAACCATACCATCCACTCGGCTAGATCCCAGCAGCACCACATCCCCATTCACTGGTGGTCATATGAGAAAAGGGTTTTCAATGCCATATCAGGCGGGAAAGACATAAGATAGAATTCCAGAGTCTGGATGTTGAAGGAGAGAAGTAGACGTCGAATGTAATGAAGAAAGGGACAGGTTGCTGACATCAGAGTATATCCCACACTCTGTGGAGATGTCGTCGGATGTCACAGACAACAGATCTAAAGAGAGCTCACTAAGCTCACTTTCATCCCACCAACTCTTCCTGTCTCTCCCACCGTACTTTGCTACCTGTCATACTGTCACATCGCTCTCCCTATACCACACCCTTCCCTATTTATACCCATCTTGTACTGTCACCTTGTCCTCTGTCTCTTCATTCCCATCTTTTTTCTCCATCTCTCCATCGTTCTATCGACCCACCTCCATCCCGTCAGCCAGTCCACCATCCTCTGTCAACACATCTCAAAATCTCAGGCTCCACCTCGGCTTGCCCTTCGGGACGGTATCTTACCCTGGCCCTCTACACCCGTCCTCCTCTTCATCCTCCTCCAGTGTTTCTCTCACTCCCAGCCACCTGTACCACCGCCAGGATGCAGCCCCAATGCTGGCACCTCCTGCCACCCCACTCTTTAATCCCTTCACTGGAGCCTCCGCCAACTGAGCCAACCCCTCCACACTCCAGTGACCTGTGCCACTTCACCCCACATTCCCTCCTCCTCTTCACCACACCTCTCCCAGTTCCCCTCCAGTTCACCTCCCACAGCTTCCCTTCCACTACCCGGCACTGCCCCTCCCCCAGGCGGTCCACAAGGAGGATCTGTCGAACACAAAATGCGTTCACATGAACTCTCCCAACAAGAACTTTTGGTATTATTTGGAGTTTGCAGCTGAGGTCCCCAGCCTTGTCCAGATGTCTAGTGATAGGTCTAATCTTCGTATGACGCCTTACTTTAAACTATGGAGACTAGACTGGGTATAAATGTTAGATGAAGAGATGATGGAAGTTCTGTGAGTCGGAGGAACGGATAGATTAATGAATACTTACATACATGAGCAGAACCTTACAGCTGTGTATGTATATAGGTTAGTTCATGTATAACTCTCTATATGTATATGTCAATCATAAACTCACTTGCTCCTCCTGGCTGAGGAAGTTAGCGTCAAGGAAGGACGACTGAATGCTCAAAGAAAATATTTCTTGCTTGGCTCTGTCTGTTGTTACCATTGGAAATCAAATAATCCAGCTCCCCAGTTCCTGCCCCTCTAGTCGCCTCCCACGACATGCAGGAGACGTGAGTAATGTCGCCTCTCCGGTTTACCCATTTGGCCGAGGTATGTAGGTGGAGGCGGAAAGGTTCCCAGGCGCGAGCAGCACCTGACAACCATCGCTGGGCAGGCAGGTGCCACGGGTCCCAGGGCCCTTCCCTCGTACGTGCAGTAATCCCCTGACGGCCTCCAGTCCCTCCAGTCTCCTGCTCTGCCCCACCACAACCGTCCACCTATCCAGTCCGTCCAGTCTGTCCGTCTCTTGCATTCCACGGGCTGCCTCCCCGTCTCGTACTGTCATAAATCTTTCCTCGGTTCAGACGTGTTACATGTTCAGCACGACGGCGTCGTCTGTGGATCAGCGACCCCTGACCCAACATATATTGGTCACATGATTCCCCGCTCCTTCTCTCCTGGTTTTGCTACTGTTTACACGTCAGGCGAATTTACATCCATCTCCAGTATCTACATTCGAATCTCTTATCTAAATTATTATTTTTGTTGTATTCAATTTTACAAACATGTCCCAGATATCTCTCCTTCATTGGTCAGGTTTGAAATTTCGATATAGATAATTAGTTGATATTTTCATTTTACGATTTTGCGTTTGACAGATGAATTTTTCACAATTATTCTTTTTCACGTTTCCGACAGTGATAATATATTGCAGATTGAATATGATATCGGTGTTCGAGTCCAGTGTTTCTCCATATTTGGGAAAAACATGTCCGGCTGATTACATTATATGTGCAGCTTCCATCATCGCATATTTATATTTTCACTTGCACATCTCCGACCAATGACCCTGAGAAATACCAGTTATCCCATTCTTATCTTTATTTCAGCTTTGCGTATAAGCAAATGTCTTTTTGACGTATTTCTTAGTTGTATTAACAACGCTTTTGATTCGTTTTTATAGAATTCCCGAGAATAAGAAAGGGGACATTTCACTCGTTCGCATCCTGCCCAGGTGTGACGGGAAGCCGTGTACTGCATGTGACAATCGCTGTTGTATCACTTGTCACATTTGTTATGTCTCTAGAATCATCACGTCTCTGTTCCACTTGTTCTGTCGTGTATGTTTTGCTTGTTGTATAGCGTTTCATTACTGTATCACTCTTTGTGGACCATGTTTCGGTGCTGTATCTCACGTTTCACTTGTTTCTCTCTTTGTGTACCATGTTTCACTTGTTTATCACTTACATCTTCTGATCAATCGATGTGTCGTATATTCTCCAGCAAACAGTCATGTGTTGATTGTCCTGGGATGTGTTGATTCCCGGCCAGGATCACAACCTTCAGAAGTCAGGAAAACAATCACCAATATTCCTGTTGTGTGGAACTGTTTACAACCTTACTGTTTATGCAACAGCTGAAGGAAGTAACTTGTGTTGCTGAGTTCTTTTAGTTTTACTATTTCTTTTCATGTCCCACTTTTGATGGCTACGGCTCATAGCATCTCCCAGGAAACACTGGGTATGAGTGGCGACAGCACTATGGTAAACACACGGCTTAATTTCATTTCCTTGAGGTGACAGAGTTTTGCTCAATATCCCAAGCCAATTCCCGCCCATCTGCCGTCCCTCCAGCTGCCCGCATAGGGTTCGTACGATTCGCTGTTCAGTATGTCAGCGGTTGTCGATGAGACAGCCGGGTAATTTGTTACATAAAATTGGAACGCCCGTTAACAGATAACTAATATTAATGCTTCCGTTCAGTAGATAACAGCGCCACACTGGCAGGTGTATCTTTGGAGTACGGCATCATGGACGCCCCACGCCTGCAGACCACAAGAGTCTTTCATAAAGTGAAAGTGGTTATGGTCTCAGTATCATTCGAAAGACTCGAAGGTGTTCAGATTTTTTCGACTGGTTTTATAACTTGATGGTCCATTGGTCTCAAGCCTGAACAAACACAGAGCCAGCCAGCAGCGCAAGCATCTGGCAATTATCGTACCATGCAGCCCAGGCAGATACATTTGGTAATTAACGTATCATAGCGGCACCAAAGCTCTATATGCAACCGGTGATTATCGTACTACGGCAGCGAGTTGTCTTGACGCTGATACACCTATACGATAGGCCGGCCCCCTGGCCCTGGCTAAGCTACTTCGTTGATACAAACTTACCCTGCTTAAGGGTCATTACTGAGGGCAGAAGTACTGAACTCAAAGCTTTAAGTGAAAGATCTCAAGGGATCAGCTTAACATGCCGAAGTTACGAGATAAATCTATGGTAACGATGTCTACCAAGCACTCTATTACCATACCAAAAGATTAAAGTTATACTGCTTAAAGGGTGAAGTCGATGCAGAGGTAATTAAGCTGTCGTCCTGAAGAAGGCAATTTTCTGCCGAAAGGTTTTAGTCAAGAGGTCAGGTTATGGTGTTCCAGCGATGTTTTAACCCTTACCAGGGGCTCGGTACGCCCCAGGTAGCGGAACATCACATAAAACCACCCACTTATGGCCCGGCTTCTGATTCACAAGGACTCTTATGATAATGGAACGTCACAAAGGACACGTTCCTTTGTTGCCGGCGTGAGAATTGAGAGATAACTGTAGGATGTCTGATGGAGGACGCAAGAGAAACAAGATGAAAGAATGTTGAAGAATCTCACATTACGAAGTCTTTCTTCATGACTGGATCCGACTTGTAGTATATTAGGAAATTCCTTTACGCAATTCTGTGTATAACGCTGTCTTTCACGTTACCTGCATGTTGATATTATTTTTCGTATCGAGGAACGTTACTGAAACAACTGTTATGTAACTTTTATATCAGATTCTCCGAGTTACTTTTTTTTCTTTACACGAAGTGGTTTTCCTGGAAAGACAAGTGGGCGCGAGCGCTGCGCTTCATCGCCTTGAGCTGGACGCTGCAAGTCTGCAGATTTTTTTCTCTTGACTTTGTAGAGTTGAGGTAAAGTGCGGGAAGTGCCTGCTGCCTCATCTGATCTTCCTGCTGACGAATCTCCGCTTCCTGCTGATGTGCCTCTCTGTTGGCTCAACCTGCTGTAGATGTTCCTGCTGCTACACTCGTCTGCTGAAAGTAAGCTGCTTGTAGACTACCCTGCTGATGCATTCACCTGCTGGATCACTACAAATCTTCCAGCCTTCGAGTCTTCCTGCTTCCTGGTAATGGAAGAGTCTCTCTTGCCTCGTCAGGTGAACTTTTTCAGAGGGGATGTCACAGCAGTTGTAGAACTTCAGGTGATGCCGTCTTTATCCATAGTGTGAGTCCCTAACAACTCTGCAAGTGTTAGTTTCCTCAGTCTAGATACTGATGCGCTCGACCATTTTCATGTACCGGAGTGGAAACTCGTGACGTCATCAGGTAAATTGGTTCTAACCCAGAGTTCGGCACAGTTTCCTGCCGCTTCGTGTGGCAGGAAAGGTTAATCAGTCAGTCCAGAATATAACGAGCTGGCTGTACATTGAGATGGACTCCTTCTTTGAAACAGTGGACCGGGCTACGAGGTATCGTTGTCAGCCCTGATCCTGAGAGGACTAGCTCTCAGACCCTTGGCGAGCATTTCCATCTTTGATTTCCTTTATTCATTCAACAGTAAGCAGGGATCCGGCAGTGAGCAGTGGTCCGGCAGTAAGCTTGGAGATAATTAATAGACAGTTCCCCAGAGATGGGTTAGGGTCGGGAGGGTTTTGAGATGAATCGAGGTTGCATCTCCCAGGCTAGACCACCGCCCGTGTGGCCACGTCCCTGTCCCTCCGCAGCAGGACCCTGGAATATCCTGAAGCGATGTCAAAATGATAATAGATGAACAAGACAGAGAAAATATTTCGTGAAGTGTGGCAACAACGCAATCTCTCTTGCATTCTGAGTTTAACCGTTTTGCATGTTTTGTTTTCATCTCCTTCTTCATTAGCGAGAGCGAACAGTGCTTTCCACAGGCCATCGCCCATTTTCCACGTAAATGACTCAGCGTTGAGGCGCGTAATTACCTTGATCATTCGCTCGATGACGCGGGTGTAACTGAGGGTGACACGTTGTCTAGTGCACCAACGTGGCCGCCATCTTTAACGCCTCTCATGGTGTTTTCCTGTTTTGTTTTTCTGTTATTCCTTGCGATGCGCGGCCAGTGGCTGTAGTGGCTTGACCTTTGACGAGGCATTTGCAGGTCATCACAGGCAAGGGTCGAACGGTCGTGTGTGAGTCGTGGATGGTACCGTGGTGGTCAAGGGTCGTGACGTCGTGCTGAAGGCTCTTACCGTCGTGCTCAGCGGACTATCTCGGGATGTGCGCACGCACTTCCCGTTGTTGGCTGCCCTGGAGATTGATGTTTCAAGTTGCAACATCCTCAGGAACGTTTCATGGAGTTCTCGACATCATTGTTGCAGTCAGCAGGTAATCGCCAAGTGTAACATTCGATAGGTAATCAGAAGACAGCCCAGCAGCACCAGCCATGCTGTCAGTACAAGTGTTACTGTCCTTTGGAGCGTCACCCGTCAACACGTACTTGTAGACAGGAGTGTTACTTCTGGACAGGAAATTTAGTCTCTGTGACTGTTTTACATTTAAAGAAGTCGTACAGAATTAAGGCAATTGCTGCAAATAAGCAGAAAAATTGCAAATGTATCTAATACATTGCTTTCTGTAAAAATACTCAGTTATGTTAGGTAATTCTGATGGAGTTGTCTTACTCTGAGTGTGTGTGTGTGAAGGGACAGAATTGTTGTGCCACATACATCTTTCCCACTCACAGAGACTTTGTTCCCACCTTCCCTTCGCCGTGGGTTTGTTGGCGATGATCTTCTGGCTCCTCCTCCTCCATAGACATGGCGACGACAGGGGATGTGGTCCGCCCTAGCCCTTCGATAATGAGTAAGATCCGGGACATTCACCCGCGATATTCGTCGACACTAACCTCAGGGGTGGGCTGGGAAGGTGAGGTTCACGCGAGCATCACGCTGGGGGTGTCGTCTCGCGTCTCCACTCCGCGCTCGGGGACGTGGGCTCCCTCAGGCGCCGAGGAGCATCACGCGAGGGTTTCAGAGGCCCCACATCATGCTCCGGGTCATGAGCGTCCTCCCGCTGTTCCACACTTAATCCTCCCTGATTAATGACCGGCTCCACCATAATTTACCCCGGATCCCCTCTCAAGGAAGTCTCCCCCCATCCCCCGCCCCCCACCCTCCACCCAGCGTCCTACTAATTATCTCATATCCTGAAAAATGTTGATAAGAGGAAGGCGGAAGACCGCACTTGTTTCTCAGACTCAGAACTCTTTCTGGACGTGTTCTCATCTACACTGGACGTGTTCTCATTCTCTGAACGTGTTCTCATCTACATCGGACGTGTTCTCCTCTACACTGTAAGTGTTCACAGTCATCCTGAACGTGTTTTCAGTTATCTTGGATGTGTTGTCACTCTCTAAGTGTTTACAGTCCTCTTGAAAGTGCTCACATTCACTGAGAGTGTTCTCGATCGCTGGACGTGTTCTGTCGCCCTAGAAGCGTGATCAATGAACAGACGTGTTCAGTCACCCTGAACTTATGTTTTCAGTCCTTTGAATATTCATCCATTTGGATTTTGCGGTGGATACAGAATTCCTCTCCTCAGTTTCGAAATTGTCACAAGACAGGAGGAACGTAGAACGTAATGTCTCTGACGGCGGACATCGGATAAATGTTAACCAAAATCGATGTCAGTATTGCGTGGCGCCTTAAGGCAGCCGGTCAGGTGTGGAATTTATGTAATTGTTTACCTGGTGTCTGGCCAGCGCGGCCGAGCTGGAGTACCAGATGGGGAAACTGTGTGCCCACCACAAGCCATTAGGCCGGCCCGTCAACACCGTTCAGGTATGTCCTTTCGCCTGGCCCGTACGTGCGTCAGTTGCTGCGCCTTCCCTTCCCTTTCCCAGGTGGTGTTATCAGCTGCTTCATTTGATTTCGATCATTCGTGGGGGACATCGTAAAATGAGGTCACTCCATTTGTTCGCGCGTGATGTTAGAGACCGCGTTTTTATGATGTCAAATACGATCTTTCCTCTCGGTCACTGATCCTTCTCTCGTTCGCTTGTGATGTCATTAATTGCTCTTTTCTCTACTTGTGTATGACGTCATCCACTGCACGGAAGCATGAAGTTATTTGAAGCATGAAACTATGAACCGCGTGACGGGTGGAATGTCCCGCCTCGCATTAGGAAATATCGAGACATTTTATGAGCCCGCCAACGGGAGGTTCAGAAGGCCGAGTCGACACTCACCCGGCTGGCTAGACCTGAAGCCATCTTATCGGTGTCAGCCTAAATCCGGCTCCTGGAGTGATGGCTCTTGGTTCCAGGAGTTCTGCAGTCCTGTATATGGACCATTATCTGAAGCTGATTATCGCCTTTATGTACCGGTTTTGATGGATGTGTGGGCAGCCTGACCCTCGTCCCTCCTGGCCGCTCGGACTCACTAGTCATCATGTTATCGTTGTCACGTAAAATCTCTGCGTTTACTGGTATTTGGCAAACACTTGCAGAGGGTGCTTAACAGAGGGACTTGATGTGGAATATATTACATTCCGGTCCCTAACTTTCAGAGAGATTCAAATAATGGAATGAGAAAACAGGAGCTCCAGTTAACTAAGCATTTTACTCCTATTTTTCCATGAAATTGTCGAAGGAAGAGCGAATGTGCGAGCAGAAAAAGAGTCGTGTTTATCTTAAGGACTGGTGTGTTTCACAGGCCTGGCAGGGGCTTGGCCAAAGCGGAGTCATTCGTCAGCTCATCTTTAAGTAACCAACATCATCACTTAGGGAAGTCACAGCTTAGTCTAATATCCCTTAAAGAACGATTTCAGGCAGACGACGGCTCTCCTACAAGGTTTTGACAGATGAGCATCAGGTGCCGTCGGAGGCCACACCCCGGACGCCCTCAAGTGCCCTCCCGTCGCTGCTGACGGTGAATGGATGTAACCAAACTTTTGGAGGTAATTAAAGATTATGATAGTAACCCCTCGGTGGTGGGGAGGGAGGGAGGGAGACCTTACTGCCTGGTAGAGGCCTGTTGGCGGAGGTCTGGCGTTGTGTATGGTGTAGCGGAGTTAGGAGGAAAGACGTAATGTCGCTGACATCACTTTTGTCAGCAGTGTCAGTTCATGATGGCTGCAGCATCCCTGTGGTAGAGGTATATGGGATCTGTCATCCTCATTTTACCTTCATTCTCTTCCTCCCCGTCCTTCCATTTCCTCTCTCCTCTCTCCCCTCTCTTTCCTTCAGTTCTCTCTGTACTTCTCCTCTTTCATCTTTCTCCTCCTCCTCCCCTTCCTCGCCTTGCTCCCACCCTTCCTTCCTCCTCTCACCTACGCCTCCCCAACCCCACCAGGAGATTCGCAGCATCAGCCGTGGACAACAAAGCCAGTGCAAGAGCGGCATGATGGCTGGCAGATACAGCAGACCAGACCAGACCAGATACCTCCCCAGGGCGACCTCTGGTCCTCGCCTCCCCGTGCCCGATCTCACCGGAGGCCATCCATCAGACACTGAAGTATTGTGCTTCATCTGCTGAGGGATTTTTCCCTCATTGGGGAAGAACAGGGCGGCTATAGTGCCACGCTCGTAACGAACGTAGACAAAGCCTCCACAACCTTCACATCTTGCTGTGTGGGAAACCCAAATTGCTCCCTTAATCGGGTTGTCTCTGGGAAGGTGGTGATTGTCCACTTCCTCATGAGTAGGCTGCTAGGCTGTCCAGACTCCCCTTATATGGATCAGATCTTTATGATACTTTGCGGTAGACAAAGAAGCACTTACAGTCACTCACACGACTGTTCCATTGCTCTCTTTAATCGGTGGAATTCTGCTGACCGGCGATATGGGTGGGAACAGACCCTGACGTGAGACGTACAAGTACTGGTGAGGTTGGTCATGAGCTTGCTTGATTGTAGATGTGGTTTTATGTATACACGTAAGAGGGAAGACGTGGTACTGGTTTCGCTACATTACGCATGACAGCTGGAGAATGGATGTGAGCGGATGTGGCCTCTTTTTCTTCTGTTTTCTGGCGCTACCTTGCTGACGCAGGGGGTGGCGATGCTGTTTCCTGCACAGGGTTAAGAAACGGGGGCAACATAAGTTAAAACTCTCTCTCGCAACACACAAACAGTCATCATATGCTAAGGGAATATAAGAGTGTAAAGATCACGACACGGACATAATCTTCCCAAAGCCACTGTACACATCGATTTGAGAATACGCGCGATGCTTACGGTAGAGTTGCTTGTGTTACATTAATGGGATATGTTGTGGAATATCATTGTGGTATGTCTGGTGGTATA
>JAUUDW010498934.1:0-12316 GCA_032361385.1 Panulirus guttatus | reverse complement strand
TTTTTTCCCCTTTTTCAAGTCTCTCTGTATTTCAATTAGGGACCGGCCTTGATGTGGACTTCTGTCCGTGACTGGAGCCTTCAACATAAAAGAAAAAGGATAATTAGATAATGCTTCCTTCTTCATGTTGTGATTTATAATGAACAATGATCTTAGACAAAACGTAATAAATACATAATTAAAGCTCAAATCTACTAACCCATATATCTAGGTAAACAAAAGATTTCTAGCACCGTGAGGTTTATAATCTTAACACATAACCGTCTCTGTGAGTAAACATTTCTAAACTGTTACACATTTTGCTCGTTATCGTTTGAAATACCATCGCATTATGTCCTGTCCCATGACGAACGCTACGCGCCTGTATAATAATGTGTTTGTTTCTTGTGGCCTTCGTCAATGGAAAGCCGAGTGCCTGCGATTTTGCTCCAGGGAAACTGTCCCTCATCATAGCTTGAGATGGGCACAGCGCTGCCTCGTCTGGTTATAGAAAGTGGGTGATGATTCTGTGCACTGAAGCATCGTCAATACAACTCTAGCGGGCGGGTTCCTGCTGGGTTTACTAATAGAACTTTAGCGAGTTCCGCCTAGGTTGTTAGTACAGCTCTAGCGGGTTCCTGCTAAGTTTGCTAGTAAAGCTCTATCGGGTTCCGGCTAGGTTTGCTAATACAATTTTAGCGAGTTCCGGCTAGGTTTGCAGGTTTGCTAGTACAGCTCTGGCGAGTTCTGGCTACGTTTGCTTGGCGTCGAGTTCCTTCCTTTGCCGCTCCTGATGGTTAAGGTGGCGCGCGAACTCCTGCTGCTGGCGTTGTCTCCACACGTTCTGTTTCCTCTCCCAGACTCCATCGCTCTTACTCGGCATCATTTTGATGAAGCCATCCCACGCCAGCTCGACGAACCCGCCGCGGTGAGCGATCTTGGCCTTCACTCTGGAAAGGAACGGAGTTCCATCACTTGATGAGAATTTAAGGAAACTCTCTTCATACAGTGACAGACATGACACGGGCAAAACAGACTCTAATGAAAGCCATATTGGATGAAAAGAAAACGTAGCACAAGAAAAAGAGTGAAGATAGAATGGATATAGGACGATGAGACGATGAGAGAAGGATTAGAAATCCACAGCTTAGCTGTTCGAGGAAAGAAGGAGGTATCATAACGGCCAATCCTCGTGTAGTTGGACTCCACACAGAAACTATGGGGAAGCAGCAGCGAGACGCGTTTCAAGGATCCAAGCCCCACTACGGACACACACACACACACACAGACTACTCACTAAAGCAGTGGACGAAATATGATACCTGTAGAACAGGCGGAGAGGTCAACAAAATCAAAGCGGACAAAAAGGGATGTTTGAGGAGAGGTGACGGCAGAACTGATGAGACGGAAGGCTTTTGGTTCCACTCTGGCCAACAGAGGTGAATAAAACCCCTGTTGATATGGATAGGCTGCTCACGAGAAAAATATTTACAAATAGCCATAAAATACCCTAGCTTTTGGGATGTAGATTTTGGGTTATGTTGAGTTTCCAGTGTAAATTGGAGGATATGGTTATGCCCAACGTGTGTATATCACTGCAGGGTTGAACTGTGTCTCGAAATTGAACAAGAGGGAAAAGAATTACTCTAAAGAGTGCTTTCCAGCACTCTTGAATTTAACCTTGTTACTACTGTTCCTTCATACGGAAATACTGCACAGGTCTGAATTAAGAAAGAAGATATGTTCGGTACGAGAAAGAGAACGAGTATTGGGGGTTGAGATGATCCGAACCGGTTCGCCCGCCATTCGAAGCAGCAAAAGAGAACGAAATATACACAGTAACTTTGAAGACACTCACCGCTGAGCGAACGCCACCCCAGACTCCTTCTGGGTGCGGTACATGGGCGGCAGGTACCACACATCACACACGATCGCCCAGGACGTCATCATGGAGATGATGTACCTCAGGAAGGTCTCCTGGTACCAGAAGGGGTCGCCGTAGCGCGGGTCGAATCGAATGGCGATGGGGTAGATGACGCTGTCAATCTGTGGGAACGAGGAATGAGACAGTCACAAAAAAAGTAATTTCTCCTATAAAGGTGTTTCCTGTACTTAGAATTATGCAACTAATTACAGAGACATTTAACAGTTGAGATATTTATACACCATCACTTCCGTAAAGTTATAACGATAAATGAATTACGGAGTATATTTTTTTTACTTTACTTTCATAAATTGCAGTTCCTTATACTTGACGCCAGGGTTCTGTTGCCATGAAATGTACGGACGGGAAATGAACATCAAATAAGCTTATTGATAGTTTATTTCCGTATATTCGCATTGTGTATATGTGTATGTGAGTGAGCGTGTGTTTATAAGTGGGAATAACTATTCATGCAATATGGGGAGGGAGTTTTACACTCGTGGAGGTTCCCATCTCTAAATCTGCCTTTAGAAGCTGACAGTCTTTTACACGTTCCCATACTTTATGCATTTACATTTACTTCCCAGCTTGTTTCATATGTCCACAGCCATAATGATAAATATATTTCTATTTGCAAATTGATTCTTATTTTCTGACTGTGTTCCCTCGTCGAGCTGTCATTCGTAATTATTAAGAGCTGCTGGTCATGTAATTCACCAGATCTGTTCCGAAATTTCACTCTCCCTTTTCTCGTCCGACTTGGGTAGACTCCCCGCCAACCCTCTCCCTTTATCTTGCTTCCCTTACCACTGGTACAGTCACTGTTGCCCTCCTCTGGACCTTCTCCAGCACATCGCCGTGTCCCCTTCAGGTGAGGTGACCAGACTGGTGCTGCGTTCGCTAATTCGGGTCTAAGTTCTAATAATATTTTCCTCAGCATCTGTTGGGTCCGTTTGTAGGAAGGCAATTCTTAGCGTTTTTGCAAATGGATGATATCAGTCCTCAACACCTCTCATGGTGAGATGCTCTGGGGATGAGCTGAGTACTTCGTCAGTCCCTTTTACACGTTGATTCCCATACTTCTTCCCGTTGGAGATGCTAGTCCTACTTAATCCTCCTTTCACTTCGTCCATCCCCATCACCGTAACATCCATTGAGGCTTATCTTCATCAGCCATGCAGGTGGCCAGAACTGAAGCTTGTGTGGTTATTTTTTTACAGGTTTTCACAACATAGAAACCCCTAACGTGTCATCATTCATTTAGAATTATCCCTTAAACATGTTCAAGCATAATCCAAACCCCGGCAAGTCGTTTACGAAGAGCAGAATCGGTGATGGCCTCAAGACATAGCCCCACGTGCCTGCACTGGTTACTCTAACCCAGCTTGAGAAGGGACGTCTAACATGCACCATTTGTACTCTTCCACTTACGTATTGTTTAGTGCATTCCTGGATCTATTCCCGTATATACTCGCCCGGAGATCCATTGGCTATTAATCAAACTCTTGTGGGGGACGGTGTCAAAGTCTTTCTGGAAGTCCAGGAATAGCCAATCCACCCATCGATATCTTTTATTTGGGTTAGAATCTCTTCCATCATAGAATTCCAGAGGATTCGTTATGCATGACTTTGAACACATGTTATCTCTCGTCTAGGTAGCGTTTCCGTTACAAATATTCAACCAATTTTCTCCTGATTATCTTTTCCAATGTTTGGCAAACAGTGCATGATAGAGATACCTACCCGTAGTTTAATGCATCTTCCCTGTCTCCTTTCTTAAAAAATAGGTACGACTATGCTTTCTTTCATAGTCCTGGAAGTGCTCCCTTTTCCACTGACTGCTTGGACAACAGGCAAAATGGTCCGTCGATTGTCTGTGCACACTTTGTTTTCAATACATAAGACGAGATCTTATGAAGGCCATGTTCCTTATATGGATCAGGATCTTCGAAATACCCCAAAATGTCTCGACCAAGAATCTTAACATTTTGCAAGGTCGCTGCCTCCCCGCATCTCCATAGTGTTGGGCGGCACCGAGTCCACCATTAAAGACACTTCGGAACTTTGGTTGTTGATCCTTTCACATTTCTCTCTTCGTCTGTAGCAAGCTTTCCTCTGGTCATGTGTTCCCTGGCGATTACTTTGGCCAAATAGATATATGAAAGAACTTTGGATTTGCTGTTGCCTTTCCTCAGTGCTCCATACGTTTCCTGTTCCTCTCTCCTTCGGTTCACTAAACAAATTTCTTCCCTTTTATGTTCCCCAAAAGTTGTCCATATACGTGTTTGTCTGTGTCCTTTTTTTCTTATCCTTCTCTTTAAGCAAGTGTAATTACTTATGTAATCCCAGGACCCCATTTTCTGTAGCTCCTGGAGCTTCAAGACTGTAATCCTCCGAGTCAGTTGACGATGATACCGTCACTTGCGTCACAGGTGACTCCCACCTGCGGGCGGAGTCCGGGAACACAGACACATATACATACCACATGTAAATTAGTCTGAACAGTTTTACCACTACGCTCGTAGGAATCGAACCCGGGCTTACCGAGAATGGGTCAAAGCAGCAAGGAAAATGAGACGCGAAGATTCGAGAGCTCTCGTGATAATTCACATCTTCAGGGATATAGAGAAAAATTATCTCTGTATCTCTGAAGATGTGAACTATCACAGAAGCGATCGGATCTTCATGTTATATATTCGTTGTAGCTATCAGCATATTCCTGAATCACCTGTTCTTTGGTGATTTATCTATAAATGTGTATATATATTTTTTCATATATGCTCGCCATTTGCCGTGTGAGCGAGGTAGTATCAAGAGCAGAAGACTGCGCCTTAGAAAATCCTCACATGGCCCCATTTTCCGTTGCTTCTTTTGGAGAAGTGAAAAATAGGAGGGGAGGATTTCCAGCCCCCCCCTGCTCCCGCCCCTTTTAGTCGCCTTTTACGACACGCAGGGAATACGTGGGAAGCATTCTATCTCCTCTGTCCCCAGGGATAAATGTATGTATAAACCATCAATTTTGAGAAACTGAGAGAGAGAGAGAAAAAAAGAAAATCTGACTCGTACCCGAGGGTGAGTTCACACGGGTCACTCACCTCGAAGGATCCCTTCTTGAACTGTAGGACGGCCGTGTTGTTTACACACGTGCCCTCGGGGTAGATGAGGATGGGAGGCAGTTTAGGATCCCTCGCGTGTTGTTGCAGCCTGCAATGGTCGTCGTATATAGATAGATAGATAAAGATATAGATACAGATATGATGTACTGAACTGCTCTTCCTTATCCAGCGAGGTAGCGACAGAGACAGACGTCTTGTTTGCACACATCCAGCCCTCCAGTCCCATGCACAATGCACGGTACCAAAAGACCACCATTCACAGCCAAGCCCCACAAATTACTCCATGGTTTTTACCTCGACTGTTTCCGACGCCTTTGCTAATAACAGTACTTCGCCCCCCATATGTCACATCACTCTAACTTATTCTATCCAACGTATGGTACGCGCCCTCCTGAATGTTCAGATCGCGATGCCCCAAAGCCGACTTTGCTCCATCCTCTCATTTCCTCCTCAGGCTTTGTGACAAATAGATCCCTTTTGTCGGTCTCTCTTCACTCATCCTCTCCAGATGTACGAACTACTTCAGCACACCCTGGTTGGCCCTCCTCGCTTCCTTCTTCCATACGTTCCTTACTGTCTCGGAAAGAACTCTCCACTGCACCGAGTAACTATCCTGTTAACCCATCTGTCTATACCTCTCTCTACATGACATCTCTGTCGACTCTATCTCACGCGTTCTCTATATCCATAAACACCGCATACAAACGAATCTATTTCTCAGAGTATTTCTCCCACAGATTCTTCGCAGTGAACCTCTGGTTCACATACCTTTTACCTCTGCTGAGATCACATTACTCCTTCCCAGTCAACCACTTTGTGCAGGCCACCATCTTCTCAACCGCCACTCTCCCTTACGTTTACTCATGTATGGTCGAACGTTTAGTTTAGTTTCCCTTGCCTTGACGTCACTCTACCAGCCATATACTTCGAACAGCCATACCATCAGGTCATAACACCATCATCCTCTTTTCTGAGAATCTCAGTGCTTTACCGTACCTCATCATGCGTAAGGCTTTCCTTACCTCCTCTCTTTTCACCTCTCCATTTGCCATGACTCTTTCTCGTCACCTCGTCACAGCCACACCACATCTGCCTCCCCGGTCACCCAGCACATTTACCTGTCCTTCAGGATACTCACACTTCAGCTCCTGAACGGAAGGAGTTCAAAAAGAACCCTCGGCAGTCCTCACCTTTGGGCGGTCTGGGCGCGTTCCTTCGCCACCGAGCGTTCGAACCAGATGTGGGACGAGGATCGAGAAAGCGCCATCAAGAACACGCCCAGGATCCCACCCTGCCTCTGTCCCACCTGTGGGATAGGCAGGAGAAGCCTTGCATCAGCTGTGGTAGAGAGCCTACTTCATCATAGCAGTGACTGGCTACCGAGGCCATGATACCATCCCGAACTTAAATCTAACATAGCTTAGCTACCCTCTATCATAGCTCTGCTAGGTATCGTGGCCCTGTTATAACACTGCATTGCATGGGGGAACGGAATCCGTAATATCAAAGCAGGAGTTTACGAACAGAAACTGCCATGTTATGGTAGAGCAGTGGTTATAACAAAGCGCTGCTCGGTGCCCAGAATTTAGTATAACAGAGCTGGTCTACGTTGGGAAATTATACTATCAAAGCACCTTGTTGGTAGCTAGAACAAACCTTGTAATAACACTAGCTAATTATAGGAGCTTATTCTATCATAGCACTTTGTTAAAGGATTGGTTGAAAATTTTCTTTATCATAGCCTGGAACGTATCATATCACAGAACCGTCCAGTGGAGAGAACCCGTCCTATCATAGCCATGTCCGATGTTGAGATGGCACTCTATCATAGCAGTGGCTGGTATCTAGAATGACCTTATATATCAAAGCCTTAATCGGGAGAGAAAACCGAGGATAACAAAGCACTGGTCGAGAACAACAACCTTTCCTATCATGGCACTGATTGATAGCCAGGACCTACCATATCATAGCACCGGTTGGTGGCCAGGACCTACCATATCATAGCACTGGTCGGTGACCAGGACCTACCATATCATAGCACTGGTCGGTGGCTAGGACCTAACACATCATAGCACTGGTAGGTGGCCAGGACCTACCATATCATAGCACTGGTCGGTGGCCAAGATCTATTACATCATAGCACTGGTCGGTGGCCAAGACCTACCATATCATAGCACTGGTCGGTGGCCAGAACCTACCATATCATAGCACTGGTCGGTGGCCAGGACCTACCATATCATAGCACTGGTCCGTGGCCAGGACCTACCATATCATAGCACTGGTCGGTTGCCAGGACCATGGAGTCAATGGGCGACGTGTGGTTGGCCACTGCGATGCCATGGCTGGGTCGATTCTCCGTGTTGTGGAACCTGTGAGGAAGAGGAGCCAAAGGCAACAATAAAATTACCCTCCCTGTTCGGCAAAGGAATTCGGATTATCGGGGGTGAATCCGGAATTTCGGATGAGCCCGGATTTTGGAGACGTGAGGTTGAAAACGTACATGATCTAAAAGAAAATGGTTTGTGTTTTAGCCCATGAAATTACAGAGGTTATATTTCATATACAGTGCAAGATAATCCTTAAAAGTTGGGCTTCAGGCAAACTTTTAGGACCAGAGAGAGAGAGAGAGAGAGAGAGAGAGAGAACGAGCAAAGAGAAAGGACGAATATGGCAGATATTTAAGACCACATAAAATACACCTTTGTAAGACAGTCATACAGCAAGACAGACGGAGATACCAATACACAGAGAAAAGATGTGGATACATATATACACACAGACACATACATACACACCTACGGACTGCAGGGAAGGCAGTACGTGAGATAAGGAGGAGCTGAGTTACAGGGAGGAGTTAGCAGGGTGAAATTTGCACACACTGTGAGAGAGAAGGGGGAGGAGGAGAGACGTGGTGACGTCCTACTTGTAGAGGGGTAATGCAGAGGGCAGTAGAGGGCATGACTGGAAACTAAGCAAGAGGCAAATTGGACAAGATGTGAAGAAGAACTTACGTAGAAATGAAGTGGTGCATGGGTTAGCGTTGCTGACCATGACACATTAACGGGCCTCCCGGGGTTCGAGGGTATAAGCACTGAAACTCTGTATGGAGACAGTATGGAGAAATCTGAAAGGTATTATGACAGTAGGGAAAGTTCAGGAGATCAGGCCCTACGAGTGTAGAACGCCCTCCCCGTATTGTGCAAATAGGGCATTACAGACAGACACAAAAGGACAGACTCGAACCTACGCACACAGAGACGCGCCCAGTACCTGGCTACGACGGAGATCGAGCCCGCTACAAAGTCAAAACCCCAGGTGACGACCCGGGCGTTGAGGCGCCTCTTGAAGTCGCTCTCCGGCAGAAGGCCGACGGCGGTGCAGAGGAAGACGAGGACGCCTATGCTCAGGAAGAGCACTAATACCCTCATGGGGAAGAGAAGCAGGTACCGGATTACCACCCCGGCCGCCCAGAACACCGTCAGGGATGGGTTGGTGCGAAGGTACTGCTGACGCTTCGTTCTGGTAACAAGAGAAGTTTTTGGTCTGATTTTATATCTTGGCAGCCGACGAGGCGTGTGCAGAAGTAGGGTCCAGTCGAAGCCATGGCAACTGATCTGGTAAAATTGTGTTTATCTAAAAGGGGAGGATTCATTAGGTTCAGAGAAAATGAAATATTGTTTTGTTTAGGAGGAGAATAATGCCGGGAGAACCAGAGGACAAATTGGATTGACATTGAGGAGAGCGGGTGGGAAAGTACCGGAAACTGGCGAATAACAAGTGAACTAAAGACTTAGTGAGGCTTTTGATAGGGTGGCGGATGTTATCTGTGTGACACAAGGAATACGAGAGCTACTGTGAACGATGAGGTGAAAAGAGGGGAGGTGGTGAAAGCCCTTTATAAGATGAAGTGCGGCAGGAATGGTATGGGATGCAGTAAAGTCTCTCTCTCTCAAAAAAAAAGGGTTTCACATTCTTGATTGATTAGTTAGTCAGGCTGTTCGACGCCTGTATATTCCAAGATGAGGTGCGTGGGGGCCGGCAGATTCAGAGAGTGGAAGAGCAACGTGGCTTTCGCAGGGGTAGAGGGTATGTGGGTACGTGTTTGCCCTGAAACATTTGTGAGAAATACTTGGGAAAAGAGATTTGATTGTATGTTGCAAATAGGGATCTGGAGAAAGCGTATGATGGGGTTGACAGAGATCCCTTGTGGATGGTGCCACATATGTATGAAGTGAAGGGAAAGTTACTAAATGCAGTGAGATAACATACTGTCAGTGGGTTGTGAAGTTAGCCATAAAGTAGTCTGCGAGGCATGGCTGTGGATGGTTAGCTCTGGTTTCAGTACGTTATACATAATTGCTAATGACTGATTTTGCAAGTTTCTCTGTTCCTGGTGCCACCTCGCTGCACTGGGGAAGATGATTAAATATAATTAATCAAAATTTGATATAAATACAACAGGAATTAACTTGACTTCCTCAGGTTTTTGAAGATACGACTTTTGGAGGCGAAAATGTTATAGGAAGAGGGAAATTCGCATGACAGAACTCGACAGCTTAATTGTGCAAGGAGAAATCGAGGTACCATAAAGAGCAGTTCTCGAGCAGCTAGTCTCCACACAGAAACGATGGGAAGCAGCAGCCAGACGCATGCCTCACACCCATACCTTTTATAGGCTTGGGATACGCGTTGACAGCTCACGGAAGCAGTGGCCGAAATGATACCCGCAGAACAGAGATAAGCAACATGATGGTCGACGGAAAGGCCCGTCTGAAAATGGGTCAGCAGTAATTAAGAGAAAGACTACGGTTGCCATGCAGGGGCAAATGAGATCACTTGTATGGAATAACTTGTGGCACCTTTACAACATTCGTAGCTTTTGGGAAGCAAGTTTTATAATGTGCAGTATGTTGAGTATCCAAGACAGAGTGAAGGATATGGTCATGTTACGGCAGAGTTGAATAGAAATGTCTCAAAATCTGATAGCAGGAAACGAGTGGGATCTTGAAGGAAATATAGTGTTTCTGGTCTCTAAGAACTGATAAG
Organism: Panulirus guttatus; assembly: GCA_032361385.1. Classification (NCBI taxonomy): domain Eukaryota; kingdom Metazoa; phylum Arthropoda; class Malacostraca; order Decapoda; family Palinuridae; genus Panulirus; species Panulirus guttatus. The sequence continues at coordinate 2,251 of JAUUDW010498934.1, read as the reverse complement.
ATCTTTTCATCCCAGGAGAGACTGGATCACTGTACTTGTGCCTTAGTATTTTTATCAGCAATAGTGAGCACCGTTAAGATGACTTTTTTATAGGAATTTATCTAGTATTTCTATTACTATAAACGCTATTCTCAGTTCTATGGGATGGAATATTTCCTGTTCGCTAGTTACCTAGGAACTTGTTCACTGTATCATGAACTCTTTTCACAGTTCCATGAGGCGGATTTGGTGCAGACAGACGTGACACTTTTAGTGGTATGCGATCCTACAAAACTGGGGATCCCAGACCCCATATGCTTCGAAGGGGTAAAAAGGTTCCCACATCACCCTGGGCAGACCTGCCAGCCAACTTGTTTTCAAGACTAGCAAGAGCGCAAAAGAGACGCCATAAATGAGGCAGGGTACGGAGGTGTTGTTGTCATGGTTTACTCACTTGTAAAACACCTCATTCACCTCATATTTTATGGTATCAACCGCCATAATCATAGTGTGTTTGCATGTGTGTGTGTTTAGTGAGTTTCCAGACCTTAGTCGCCTCAATTCTCCAGGAGCACTCAAACCTTCGTAATGCATACGTGCTACCTACCTGGAGAGCATATTCCAAGTGCGCAGCTCGGCGGAGGTGAAGCTCCTGGTGACGCAGTCCTGCACGACGGCCCTCATGCCCGCCGCCAGGTAGGGCATCGAGTCCTGGAACCCGAAGGATCCCACGGTCGAATCCAACCCCCTGACCTGTGGGGCCTCCGGACAGATCACCACACTGGAAGCGTCGTAACGAGAGAAGGAAAGAGAAGCACTGAACACAGGTGGTTGATCGAAGCTTGCAAATTAAGTACCAGACTTATTTGCGCATTATGAGAACACAATAGACTCCTGCAATTATATCATGTGACTGTATTGTAACTATTAGTCTTCACAGGTATTTATGCTCATAGAAAAAAACATATGCAATTGTGTTATGTGATTTCTTATGTGTTTCAAACACTAAACAAGAGAAACACAGGCGTTTCCATATCGCAGAGGTAGTAATCTGATTACTGGAAACGTACATCCACTGAGGAACAAAGTTTATTGTACAGACTGGAATCTATAAAATAGCAATGTACAAATGAATGAAAACTGGATGTACGAAGGTCGCACATCCTCTCTGTGAAACGGAAGAAAACGGATATTTTGGAACTTAAAATCTTAAATATCTTATTTATATGAGTATCTTAAGGGGAAATGAAATCGGTGGGTCATTTTCCATATACAAGTATCATTACATAGCAAACTGAAGAAAACAAAGTTGCAGTATTTATGTTGCAGAAAAAGCATGTACTGACAAGTAATTCGTAAATCTAACTTGTATTTTTTTCTTTATACGTTCCGACACGTTGGCAAGACAGGTAACTCCCCTCGTGATTTACTTATCATCTAGATTCTAATGGATTTTACTGGCTTGTGCGGAGAGCCTACAGTAATCAGAGAGTAATTTCCTGTGAGATTCAATTTCTTCTCTGTGTCAGTAACTAATATATTCACTTGATTTTAGCTAACGTGTTCAGGAAGCCTACTGCAGCAGGGGAACTTGACTTTAAGATTGCACTACAGAGAAATATTCACAAATGAATTACATTTGACTGGAATCAAGAACTTGAAAGTTTGGTGACAATACTATAAAGACGCAAGCATTAAGTATTACATAGAAGCCAAAGCAGAATTTTCGGGAAGCTGCTCCGAAGAAACATTTATCAAAATCCTGATCAAGAGATGTCGATATCTGTCACTATGCCACAGAAAATGAAGCACGAATAAAGAAGTCTGGGTATAAAGATGAATAACGAAGCGATCCCTACCTTTCGTCAACAGTCTCCTGCTCCTCCTCCAGCGGCGTCTCTTCGGCCAGTTCGGCGGCAGCGAACTGGAAGACGCGGTCCAGCAACGCCACATACTTCTTCCTGAGCCTCAGCCTGCGGCCGACGGAGGCCACCAGCAGCAGACAGAAGAAGACTATCCGCTGGCCCCATATGATGTAGGGCAGGAGGGCGTCCCACACACCATACGACAACAGGAGCGACTCGTAGCTGGCCCGCAGCAAGCCTAGGCTCCACCCCATCCTCGCCGCAGCCACAACGCTGTGTACACAATATACACGTCTCTATTTTTTCTATGTTGAAGGCTCCAGTCACGGACAAAAGTCCATATCAAGGCCGGGCCTTAATTGAAATACAGAGAGAATTATGAAACGGAAAAAGAAGAGAAGGAAAGG
>JAUUDW010498712.1:1284-12316 GCA_032361385.1 Panulirus guttatus | reverse complement strand
TCATGTAATAGTTTTAAGCTTTTAGATATCTTTTTCATGCTAAAAAAGATTAACTGTTAGATGCTTTACAAATTCCACGATATCAATCAGTCAATCCAACTCCCACCTTCATGTTGTGGTATAGACCAACCCAGTTGGAAAAAGAAAATGAAGGATGAAAAACTCTTCCTGTCAAATGGGGTGAGCAAATATTTGAACCTTTCTCACCCAACCTTCCTTTCTCATTTGAAAAACATTTCTCGTAAGTGACAGTAATAGAATGTGGGGTGACTTCTTTGTTGTGAAGAACTGTAAGGTAGTAAACTAAGTACAGCCTGAGTTAATGGGATTATGACTGCTGATTGAAATGGTGTACCTAGAGAGGGCTAGAGCCACTGCTACTGAATGAATGATTAGTGAGGGGTAAGAGGCATTAACCTCACCAGGTGATTGGGGGTTAGAGGATCCTAACCCTTGGAGATCGTGGAGTTTCTCTCACAGCTCATTCAACAACACTATGGGAAGGAAAGATTTTTCATTCTTCAAAAATCACTTTTCTTCACATTTCATCTTCTTCCCCACTCATCACCAGCTAATGTATATTTTTTTCATAAGTGATTGGTGTTTCCTGTGTTAGCACTAGGAACAGATGAAAGGCCACAAATGCTCACATATATTCTCTGGCTGTCATGTGTTATGCACTGAAACCACAGCCCTCTATCTACAACCAGGCCCCACAGATCTTTCCTTGGTTTCCCATGGCTGCTTCATATGCCCTAGTTCAGTCCACTGACCACATCAGCCCCTATTGACCACATCATTCCAGTTTACTGTATTCCATACATCTCTTTCACTTTCTTGCATGTACAGGCCCAAATCTTTCAAAATATTTTTCAGTCCATCCTTCTATCTCCAATTTGATGTTCCCCATCTCCTTGTCCCCTCCACTTCTGACACATATTATCCTCATTGTCAACCTCATCTTGCTCATTCTTTCCATATCTCCAGAACATTTGAGCATACTCTGTTCAATTCTCTTAATCAAATTCTTATTACCACACCTCTCTCTTACCCTTTTATTACTCAGTCAATTAAACCACCTCATACCATATATGTTATTCTTAAGCATTTTATTTCCATCAGTTTGTACATGACAAGCTGTTCACAAACCCTCCCCCAACCAGGAAATGACACAAGTGTTCCTGTATGGTGCTGCCCATCCATTAGCTGGCTGAATTTTGAATAGACAATGAGTGAGCAAGCTGACAGTCACCATCCACTTTGTGATTCATTGAAATATGATTTTCTTAACCAACCCAATATATTTGCTTTTTCCCCTGCCCTCAAAGCCCTGGATTCTGAAATCTACACATGGGTTTTCTCAGACATTTCCGAAGGCATATGCTTGGAAAACACCTAAAAGTTACCTTTTAAATGACATTCGTCTTTCTGCTGCACCAATCATGACTACTTTTGGGTTGATGCTTTTCTGTAAATTTTGTGAGCTGTTGAGTAGCTGGGAATGAGATGGGTTAGTAATGTTATCTCTGTGGTAATCTCTTGTTGGCTAAAGATGGTCCTGAAGTGAGCAAGCTGTTTCTATCATGGCTGAATGGTTAACAAAGGAAAACCTGAGCGTTGGAAGGTGCTAACCCTGATTTTTATTTAGAGATATCCTGTAGAATGTTTCATGCTTGTGGTACACTGCCCTGGAGATGCAAGGTTTTCAATCTTCAAAACCTATCTTGGAAAAGGATGTTGAATTTGGGGACATACTAGAGATGATAATGAAGCTTGTAAATGATGTTAACTTGAGTAAGGCTGAGTAGCAAGACTGTTTGAAAGTAAAAAGAATTATCAAAGAAATTATGTGCAAATGAAATGTTTTGAGGATGATATTAGTATAGGTCTGGCATAGGTATAGGTACATGGGACAGAGTGAATTGTATCAATGTGGTACACGGGGCAACATGCCGTCAGTGGACTGAACTAGGGCGTATAAAGTGTTCAAAGGAAACCATGGAAGGTCTTTAGGACCTGGTTGTGAAAAGGGTGTCGTTCTTTCAGTTTAATACTCATGACAGCTAGAGAATGGATGTGAATGAATGAGGCCATGTCTTCATGTTCCTGGCACTACCTTGCTAGTAGTGGAAATAGTGAACAAGCATTAAAAGAAAAAATGGGAAAAGGAGGAAGTGAGTGTCTCTGAAATAGTTGTAAGGAGTGATTTTTTTATAGGTATACACAGAGAAATTTGAGTGGGAACAAAGTCTGAAGGCTATATAAAGATTTATGAAAACAGCAAAGGAATAATTCCTCACTTATTGCTGTACTCTGCTTCAGGACGAACATCATGGCGTAGGGAATACCAACGCCTAGTTGAAGGCACACCAGTGGTTGAAACAGAAGAAATCTGTGAGCACAATCATCAAGTTCTCCATGTTTCCTTTTCACATAAGGGAGATATGTTTGCCACATCATCCAAAGATGGATACATTATTGTAAGTTTACATATTGTGTGGTAATTTGTCAGCAATTGGTTTTCATTGAGGATTAAATTGTCATGATTATATTATCTTAATATTCGTGTGTGTCCACTTTGCAGTGTTTATCATTTAACAACAGATGACTCATGCAAAATCTTTAAGCATGAAAACAATATTTATATATATGTATTCATTCTTTTTTGGCAGCACAATCCTTTTCATTTTGTCATTTCATCAAATTGTTTTATAGGCTTCCTCATGTATGTACACCTTTCTTCTCACTCATATTGTTTCTTATGTTTCTGTACTGATACAGAGCTGCTGAGATATTAGCCAGAATAATCTCTAGCTAAAGGGTTACTTAACAAATGATCCATCAGGAATCAAATTACCCAGCTACACCATCCCCAAACATTATGTTTCTGAATTCAATTTATGAAGAATTATGCAGGCGGACATGAACAGATCATGAGCTACACCAAATGGTAATAAAGCAGTCAAATTTCAAGGATTTGCTATATAATTGCAGTTACTACCACATCCTTGTACACCAATAATGCCTGCTTATCATCTTTCCTGCTTCATGTATATTTATCAACGTCTCTCTTTTTAAATCAGGCATTCCTGATCACTAGTCCTTTTCCAGCATACAACTCTACAAGCTGTTCATCATATCTGGTCACCACACTGAACATCCCATGCCTCCAAAATATACCCTCAACTGTCATATTAACCACTTTCACATTCATATCACTCATCACTGATACCCAGTCTCTCACATTAAAGCTGCAGACACACTCGCTCAGCTGTTCCCAAAACACTTACCTCTCTTCATCCTTCTAGTGGCCAAGAGCATAAGCACCATTAATCACCCTCTTCTGTCTGTCTTTATCTCTGATGCGTGTTCCAATTAGAACTCCCTCAGAGGGGTGGCCATGGCAGCAGGGTCTCCATAACTGAAGAATTCCAGTGCCTCTTCTTAGCCTTTAGCGCCTCCTCCTTAATAGGCTACTGACAGAGGGCAAGTCTAGTGCAGCGTTTGCAGAGGCTCCTACCTAATGTTCTTAATGACTACTTCTATCTAATGCTACTACCTACTGCTTCTACCTAATATTTCTACCTAATACTCCTGCCTAAATGTTCCTACTTACTACTTCTATCTACTGCTCCAGCCATTAAGCTGAAAGGCAGAGCTAGCACATAGCACTCACCACAGGAAAATCTAGGGTTACGAACAATGAGTTGTGTGACTTAAGTGTTGTCAAGTGTTGTGTGTGATAGGGAGAGATATATTGTATGTCTGTGGACAGAATGCCAGCAGTCCATGTGTAGGTGAGGCAGAAAGGAAAGACAGACCTGGGTCAGAGGAGTGTAGCTTGACAACCAATGAAGTGCTGGCTCACTATGCAGCTATCACTAACCCTCGTGATATTCAGGTGGGTAATACTGGTAACATATCTCCCTGGTTGTTGGCTGCCTACTAACTACTACCTACTATCTACCCCATCATATGCTTTCTCCGGATGCATAAAGACCACATACAAATCCATCTGTTTCTCTAAGTATTTCTCACACACATTCTTTAAAGTAAACACCTGATCTATATATATGAAACCACACTGCTTCTCCCCAGTCTGATGCTCTGTGCATTCCTTCACCCTCTCAGTCAGTACTCTTCCATACAACTTACCAGGTATACACAACAAACTTATACCTCATTAGTTTGAGTATTCACCTTTACCCCCCTTGCCTTTATACTATGGCACTAGACATGCATTCTGCCAGTCCTCAGGCACCTCACTGTGATCCATTCATACATTGAAAATCCTGACCAGTCAGTCAACAACACAGTCACCCAGTTTCTTAATACCATCTACTCCAGCCACCTTGCCACATTTTATCCTACACAAGGCTTTTACCACCTCTTCTGTCTTCACCAAACGATTCCCTATGACTCTCTCACTTCGCATGCCACTACAACCCAGACACCCTGCATCTGCCGCTATATCATTAAACACATTCGTCATTTCTTCAAAACACTCACTCCACCTCCTCCTCACTTCATCACTACCTGTTATTACTTCCCCTTTTGCCCATCATCACCAATGTTCCTATTTGTTCTCCTGTTTTTTGCACATTCATATACTTCTTCCAAACATTTTTTTCTCCCTAAAGTTTACTGATACTCACTCACCCTAACTCTCAGTTGCCCTCTTTTTCAACCACTACACATTTATCTTCTCCTGCCACTGTCTCTTATACATCTGCCAGTTATTTGCACTCCTTTCCTGTAAGTACTGCATAAATGCTTCTCTTTTTCTTTCACTAGTAACTTTCCTTCATCCCACCAATGACCCGTTTTTAATCTGTCCATCTCCCACCTTTCGCATGCCACATGCATCTCTTGCATGTGCCAGCACTGCTTCCCTAAATACCTAACATTCCTCACCTTCTACCCTTGCTTTGTTTACCCTCACATTTTGCCGTTATACATTCAATCTCTCGTGATATTTCTTCACATTAGCCTGTTTTCCAATTTCATTTACTCTCACCACTCTCTTCTTACCGACATTTTTTTCTTCTTTACCGAAAACCTTTACAAATCTTCACCCACACCTCCACAAAACAGTAATCAGACATCACACCAGCTCTCTCTCTCTCTCAGCACATTGACATTCAGAAGTTTCTTTTGCACACCTATCAATCAATATTTAATTCAATAATCCCAATGACTATCTCTCCGACTCGCATACGTATATTTGTGTATGTCCCTCTTTTTAAACTAGGTATTCCCAATCACAAGTCCTCTTTTGAGCACACAACTCCACAGGCTCTTCACCATTTCCATTAGTAACACTGAATATCCCATGCTCCCAGTTATACCCTCCACTGCCACATTATTAAACTCTGCATTTAAATCACTCATCACTAACACCTGGTCTCTTACATCAGAACTGCTAACATAATCAGCTGTTCCCAAGAACACTTGCCTCTCATGATCTTTCTTCTTATAGCCAGGTGCATAAGCACTAACAATTACCCATTTCTTGCCATCCTCTTTCATTTTTACTCATATCAATCTATAATTTACTTCCTTGCATTGTATCACAAACTCCCAGAACTTTTGCTTCAGGAGTAGTGCTATTTCTTCCTTAATTCTTGTCCTCTTGCCATCTCCTGACATTACTCTTCTGACATTTCCAGACATTCTTCCCTTTTACTCCTGGTGTTTCACTCAGAGCCAGATCATCCAGGTTTCTTTCCTCAAACATACTACCTATCTCTCTTCTCATCCACACACATTTAGACACTCCAGTCTGAGCCTTTGAGAAACTGAAATACAAGAAGGGGGTGCTGCCCCCTGTTCGTGTTCCCCACTTCTACCCCATTTTGTTACCTTCAGTGACATGCAGAGAATATATAGGTAAAATTTTTTCTCCCCACCTCAGGGATAGAATATAAATGTTTTTACATTTATATAATTTTGGTCACTGCATATCAGTCATGAAGAATTAGTCACATTTTTTCTTTCTTTCAAAAACTTATGGAATTCAAAATAATGTCATTTGGGGTTCAGAACATGCACATTAAAGACTAAAAACCAAAGCTAGAATTTTTGTTACCAACACAAAATTATTCAGCCCGTAAAGGGCTAAGGTATGCCTTTTCATGTGTTTTCTCTATCAGCTAGGTATTCTTAGGCCCATCTTCCGTCATTTAGGTTTATCATAAGATACTGGTACTGCTCTGACCTAAGGTGAGAAATGTAGGCTCTAAAGAAATAAAAACCGTTTGTCTGTTAGAGGAAGAACCCTAAATGTCTTTTTCAACTTTTTCTTCCCCTCTTTCCTTTTCCAAAAGCCATTCTTTAGCATAATGTAGGTACCGTGAATCAGCAAAAAAATTAATGTAAACCTATGCACAGGCTTCCACACAAATGATGATTATGACGTTATAGTGTCTAAGCAATTGCAGATTGGTCATTAAGTCCTATGAAACAAGCAACAATATGACCCCTTTCATTTTGATTCCCTGTTTTTTTAAGGAGTGTAAATGGAATTCATCTCACTGCAAGCAAATGCTCTTCTCAGTTATTCAAATGGCTCTTTGTCCAGTAGTAAAATGGTTTTTCATTCTTTAAAACATGGATTTCTTTCTTATTTGTGTTTCTAGCACAAATACTTACCAACTGCATAACTCATGTGAAAACTAAATGGTTGTCAGGTCTTTGATACATAAGTCAAATCTAGGTAAATGAAAAGTACGGAAAAGGTTCTGCATAAGCCGCTTGCTTTCAAGAAAGAAAATGGCTTGTAAATTATTGATTGAGATTTGTAGATGCTCATAAAAGTTATTTATTTTTTCAGGTTTGGACCAGCACATATCCAGCAGAAGTGAAATATTATAAAGATATGAAAGTTCATAGCTGGAAGTACACCCAGTTTTCACAGTTCAACAGCTCAGATACACTTCTACTCGTCTCTGGTGTTCACTTTGGAAGCTACACTAGCACTTCAGGAGAAATAGCAGTTTTTAATTTACAAAGTTAGTCATTTTAGAATTACTGGTTTGCTCAGACAGTACTTTTTTGTAGTTTAGAAAGAGTACACTCACACACCAAAGGGGAAGACTGGATGGATTGTTTGTATCTAAACTGCCAAGAAGCATTTGACACTGTATCACATAGTGAGCTGATTAGAAGCAGTATCATCAGGGTAGAATAAGGGGGAAACTTCTCTAATGAGTACATTATATCACTGGAAGGGAATAAAAGACACATGTCAGTGGAGCCATCTCCAAATGAGTAGAAATGACCAGCAAAGTGCCACAGGGTTATGTTTTAGGACCCTTGCTTTTCTTAATTTATGTAATTGACTTGCCTTAATGTGTGGACTCCTAGCTGAATATGTTTGCATATGATACAAAGGTCATGAGGGAAGTGAAAAGCAAGGAGGATTGTATCAACTTTAAATGGACCTAAATAGACTCCAAAGTAAGTCTGATACATGGTCAATGAAATTCAACCCAAGAAAATATAAAGTAATGAGGATGGAACAAAGTGAAAGGCCACAAAATGATTATTAACTAGAATAGAATAAGCTTCAAGATTCTGTGTATGATGGCTTGGGAGTCAACACTCTCTATAAACTTGCCAGTCTCCCACACTTGGACTGCTGTTTAGGAGGCAAACTATCAGCTGGCAAATATTGTAACATCATTCAAGTATATAAGTAAAGAAATAATTAGCAGGCTGGTCATATCTTATATAAGGCATGAAGTAGAATATGCTTATCAGTTTTGGTCACTGCACCTAAATAAGCACAAAGAGCTAATAGAGAAGTTCTAGAGGACAACAAAGATAGGATAGAATTAAGGGAGCTGAGTTACAGGGTAAGACTGGAGGCTTTATATTTGTCCATCTTGGAAGAAAGAAGACTGAGGGGGAACCAGATCACATCCTTTTTGTTCTAAAACAAATTGATGGTGTTGGTAGTGAACAGCTCTTTGGGGGATGAAAGGACAAATCAACCAGAGAACTTAACATAGAATTAAGAAAAAACATGTTAAAAAGATGTGTAGATGTACTTTTTTATTATGGGTGGTAGATAAATAGAGAAAGATAACTGAAGGCATGGTTAGTGCAGACAGTTTACATAAATTTAAGAAGCTGTATGACAGTAGAAAATGTTAAAGAGTGTTCATGTGTGGAATATTTATACCAATAAGCTAGTAGAAAAAAGATGCCATTCAGATTTCCAACGGTAAGTGGTGAACCAGAAAACCACCTCAATGACTGCTGCTTCCATATGATTAATTTGCTTGAATGTAGTTGTAAAAGCATATCAACACATTCAGATGTAATTCCTGTACTAGAATTACCCCTAACTTGTGGGGAATCTTCCACAGATTAAGACAAAGCCCAAGGTCAGATTTCATACTCACTTGATAATGATTACAGGCCAGTTGAAAATCCATTACAGAAGTTTATCAGGTTGACTTTATGTCGTAGTTTGAGGTTTATGCTTGCTGAAAGATTTTTTTTTTTGCAGAAATACTAGGATTATGGCTAAAAGTATGGAGCATACTTGCTTTAGAGACATATTTCTGCTGATGTTCAGATCTTAGGAATGATTTTTTTAATTTTCTCTAGATTGTACATCATTGTTTCATAACAGTGTATCAGTTCTTATAAATATGATGGGCAGAGAGTACAACCATGATGACTGGTGACTTTTTGTAGATTCTCCAAGCAAAATTCAAAAGCAGTATTGTTAAACAATGGATTCTCACTTCTGTTTTGTGTATGTTAGGAGAGATAAGCTCAGGTAAGAACTCTGCACAGTATATTTGAACAGTAAGTCACATCTAGTTCCCAAGATGAAAAGAATGATGGTGCTATGGCCTTGCATTTACAGGATGTTACATTAGAAGTAATATACATGTAAATATAGTTCACATTTAAACATTGAGGTAATGCAGTATACTCTTTGCAGTTAAGCAGGTTTCTTCTCCAGCTTTATTTTGTAGCTCCTCCCATTGGAAGCCCAGTTGAACCTGTCTCTGGATACATCCCTTATAGCATTTCTGTTTTTTAGGGGAATTTCAACTGCAGTGTAGAGTGCTGAATAAGCCGTATGACATCTTTGGCACATGGTACAATGATCAGTACCTTTTGTCTGGTGATCTGCACTGGTTGGCCCACCTGGTAAGTGCTGAATGTGGAAAACTTTATGTACTTAAAGTAACAATCTTTTTCCTGTACATAACTGATGATTAATTCACTGAAAACATAATACTTACTTTTTTTTGTTCTTACATGATTGCCTTTTCCCGCATTAGCAAGGTAGTGCCAGGAACAGATGAAGAAAGGTCACATTCGCACACATCCATTCTATATCTGTTATGTGTAATGCACCAAAACCACAGCTCCCTCTCCACAACCAGGCCCTACAGACCTCTCCATGGTTTACCCCAGACACTTCACATACCTTGGTTCAATCCCCTGACAGCATGTTGACCCCAGTATACCATATCATTTCAATTCACCCTATCCCTTGCATGCCTTTCACCCTTCTGCATGTTCAGGTCCTGTTCACTCAAAATCTTTTTCACTCCATCCTTCCATTTCCAGTTTGGTCTCCCTGTTTTCCTTTTTCTCTCCACTTTTGACACTTAAATTCTCTTTGTCAACCTTCCCTTACTCATTCTTTCCATATTTCCAAGCCATATCAGCACACCTTCTTCAGCTCTCTCAGCTGCACTCTTTTTTTCTGCACATCTCTCTTACCCTTTCATTACTTACTCAATCAGACCACCTCACACATTTGCATCACATCCGCCTTCCTTCTCACAGCTTTATCTATAGCCCATGCCTTGCATCCATATATTATTGTTGGGACTACTGTACTTTCAAACTTACCCACTTTTGCTTTCCCAGATAACATTCTCTTTTTCCAAATATTCTTCAGTGCCCCTATAACTTTTGCCTCCTCCCCCACCCTATGACTCATTTTGCTTCCATGGTTTCATTCACTGCCATGTCTACTCCAAGGTATCTAAAACACTTCACTTCCTCCAAGTTTTCTCAGTTTATACTCACAACCTCAACTTACCTGTCCCTCATCCCTACTAAATCTAATAACCTTGCTTATATTCATGTATACTTTCAACTTTCTCCATTCACACTCTCCTTCAAACTCAGTCACCACCAACTTCCACAGTTTCTCCTTTGAATCAGCCACCAGTGCTGTGTCATCAGCATATTACAACTGACTCACTTCCCAGTCCTTCTCATTCTCTACAGACTGCATACTCTTTGGAAGACTCTAACATGTACGTCCTTCACCACACGTATCCATAAAAAGTTAAACAACCATGGTGACACCACACACCCCAGCCACAGACCATCCATCACTTGGAACCATTGACTCTTCTCATCTCTTACCTGTATCCATGCTTTACACCTTTGATGAAATACTTCTGACTGCTTTTAACAGCTTTCCTTCCGCACCATATATACTTAAAACCCTCCACAAGGCATCTCAATCAATCCTATCATATGCTTTCTCCAGATCCCTAAAGGTCATAAACAAAAATGAAGATTGTGATTTCTCATCTGTGGACTGACCCCTATGAGCATCTAAGAGACTATTTGCTTGGTAGATGGTTCAAGACTACTTTACCCCCAAAATGAGATGTATCCATAAGGACTCATCCTCTTTAAACATCATAGAACACACATGGCTGGTAGATGCACATTCACAGGACTCGACAACCACATAGCAACCTGCCAAGGCCTTTGATGCCATGATTATGAACTGGAGGTGAGATGGCACCAACGCACTCTCCAACCCATTTCATTTCCACTAGTTTGGTGGCAGTGGCACTGTGTGAACTTGCTGATATTTGTTTGATATCAGCTTGGTTTGGCTTTGCTTGTATTGCTAGCCTTCAGAGATGATGTATGAGTATCACTGTCTTTTTTGTATTGATTTACCTTGCAGAGCAGGGTACCTGGAGAAAATCCTAGCCTCAGCTGCCACAGCATGGCAGTGACCTTAGACATT
>JAUUDW010498491.1:0-12317 GCA_032361385.1 Panulirus guttatus | reverse complement strand
AGCTTACTCGACTTCTGAAGTGCTTCACTGACCATGCTGCCAGAGCAGTTTTGTCTTGCAAATGATGAAACCCAATGACAAGTATGCATAGTTGAGGAAATTGTTGCAGCAAAGGTTTAGAATTAGGTTTTGAATAGGAGAAGCCTGACTACAGAAGACAAATGAAGGACCAGCAATAATGGCTACAGAAAAAGCATGATGTTTGCCTTTCCCCACTCCCCTGGTACTTTGCCTTTCTCCTGTAACATCTTGAATATTATTTCAAGTGGTTTATCAATATACCTGCACTCTCCTTGTATGGATCAAGAATTTTTAGCATCCTGTTAATAGCAGTCTTATGTATCAAAATGCTATCTGAGAACTTTGCATTCCATCTCATTAGTGTTGCGGCTATAGTGTCTTACAATGTAAAAACATTTTTGAACATGCTTTTCAGTTTCTCTTTCCTCCAAATCCTTTAGCCTGATTAGCTGCTCTCTAACTGACAATTTACTCCTAATGAGTTTACTGAAGAGTTTTGGAGTCTCTCTTACCTAGTTCACAATACTGCTTTCAAGGTTTCTTTGTTCCTCCTTTCTAATCCTGATATACCTGTTCCTCACTTTCTTGTACCTTACAAATGCTGACTGGCTGGAGTGCTACCTATAGCTTTGCCAAAGTACATTTTTAAGCTCCTTTGTTTTGTGACATCTTTCATGAAATCATTCCTCCCTCTTTCTTTACCTTCCCTCCATATTTAAGGCTTGCAGAACCCATGTTATGAATTTCTCTTCAAAGCCCTAATTCCTGGCAATTAATCTCCAATTATTAATCTATATTACCACAGAAATTGTTGAGTTTTGTATGGTTTCCATAATCATTTCTGCTCTTTTTTACCTCCTTGTTTACCACATAATGAAACTTATGCATTACATGACCACTCTTTACACATGGTGTATTATAAATGATATTCTCAACATCCTTGCTTCTAAATGTCAAGATAAGATCTACTAATGGTGGTATATCAGTCCCTCACATCCTAGTATGTTCTTTTACATGCTGGTATGGGATATTTTTCTGCATACACTCCAAAAACTTGTCCCCATTACTATCAACGTGGGCATCTATACTCCATCATTGTTATTACTTTACTGTCTCTGAGAAGTGCTTGTTTTACTGCTTCATTAACCATCCTGACTGTTTCTTCATTCTTTTCATTGAATATTTGTTTAGAACCGTTAAAATTCTTTGGAAGATTATATAATATTAACATCACTATGTACTTCTTTCCTACAGTAACTCTTCCCATTATGAACTGTCTAAATAGGCCATCTTCCACTATTTCCAGAAACTTATGGTTATCTTTTATTTGGAGGACCACTCCTCTATCCCCTTTACCCTCTCTTTCCTTTCTTGCTATCATACATCCCTCTGGACAGAGCAGGTGATATTTCATCACTTTAGTCAAGTTTGTTTCCACAACTCCAACAATGTCAGGCACATTTTCCTGAAATTCCAGCTCTTTCCCTCTTACTGTAATCCACCTGCATATGTATCCATTGTTTTTAGTCTGACATGACCATCATCCTGTTCACTGCAGTGCTGGTGGATCTGCTTCGTCCTCTTGCTCCATTTAGCGTCTTCAGTTTTTTAATTCTTGACTTCACTTTCCTCTCTCTTTTTCCTCAGCACATCATGTGTATGTGTAACTAACTGCCTATTTCTACTGTACAGGGAGGAAGTTTTTCATGCATGGGGCCCCATCTCTTGAACAATCTCTACTGTCATACAACCTCTTAAACTTATATATGTTGTCTGCATTAACCACATCCTCAGTCAATCTGTTCCAATCATCCACCATTCTTATACTATAAAAGTATTTTCTTTACATCCTTATTTACCAGTTTCTTAATTAATTTCATGTTATGTCCTTCAGTTGCTCTATCCCTACATTTCTCAAGGAACTGTATATAGTTCACATCACTGATATTTTCAAAAACCTAAAGGTTGTGATCATGTCACAACTCCAACTTCTCTATTTCAAGATGGGTAAATTTAAAGCCTCCAGCCTTTCCCTGTAGGTTAGCTAACTTAATTCTGGTACCATCTTTGTTACCCTCTTCTGAACCTTCTTTAAGCTCTTTGTGCTTCTTTAGGTGTGGTGACCAAACATATGAAGCATATCCTAATTTTGGCCTTATGTATGATATGAACAGCTTGCTAAATATCTCCTTATTCATACACTTGAAAGCTATTCTGATATTTGCCAGCAGACAGTTTGTCTCCTCAACTATTCCCCTATTATAGGACTCTGGCTACAGGTTTTGTGTGTGTGTGTGTGTGTGTGCATGTGTGTATTTACCTCTCTGCTCACCTGCCACTGCCTCTGGCAACATGCTGGACAGGAAACAGGTTGAACAAATGTCTTGCTGAACCAAAATGTCTGACAGAAATTCTATAGGAAAGAAAAAAATCAAAATGAATGTGAATACAGCATGCATCCATTCACCAAGGATATGCATTTTTTTTTCTTTTCTTTTAACGTAGAGGCAATAACAGAGTTAAACTTTGAACTCCAGCCTCATGACTTATCATATCTAGATTATTCATGAGGTGTAGGGATTATACAACTATACCCTTTAGTTCCCTTAAGCAGGTTATGTAGATTACTCAATGTTCATACATTACTTCAGCATGGCCAAGGTGAGATCAGTGATGTGAAGATACCCCAATATACCACAATATTCTGATTAGTTAAAAGAATTATTCAGTACCACAGAACAACAATTCATGATAAAGCCTAATCATGAATACATTAATTGTGTTGCCCCTAACAACATATTCTAGAAAATTAGTTATTGTATGCATCAATACTGTCATGGATCAAGAAATTTTCATGCAAACTAGATTAACTCAATGGCCTCTAAGTTTTAGTCCACTTCTTCTCATTGGTAGCACTAGTGCAAAAGTAAAGTAGTCTTCTACATCATCATTCTTAAATCCTTTCAGTATTTGAAAGCATTCTATCAACTTACCTTGAAACCACTTCTTGGTTAGATAGAACATACCTAAATCTCACAGCATGTCCTCACATGGCATGTTACATAAGGAAGGAAGTTGCTTTCCACTGCACTGCTAATTTAGAAATATTCTTACTTTGGACGGGGGTCCCAGAACTACACTGCATATTTGAGGTGGGGTCTAATTAGACTTTTTTAAGTATAGTGGCAACACTGCATCCTTACTTTCATAGGTAAAGTTCCTGTTAATAAATCTTAATATCCTGTTTGCTTTCTTGGATGCTTTCTTACTGTGATGGGAGACTGTAAAACTGTTGGAGACGGGGACCCCTATTTTCCTCATGCAAGGGGTGTCCTTTATCTTGTAGCCTGTTAGTTCATGATCAAATTTTTTGTTGAGGTTTACTACATGCAACAGTTGATATTCATTAATGCTATATGGCATTCACAGTATTCTGGACAATACAGCTATTCTATCTAGTTTCTCTTGTAAACTAGTTTCTTGTGCAACCAATAATCCCCAAGGCTCTGACTTGAAGCTCAGACTTATGATAAGGGACTATGGTGAATGCTTTTTTGGAAGCCAAACAATGTAACATCTATTGCTTTAGTCTTATTATGGGTACTATGTAAATTAGGACAAAAGTCAAGGAGGTTTATGAAGCATGACATGTACTTTTCAAATTCATTCTATGTATCATTGATCAGACTGTGTTGTCCAAAGTAAGCTATGATTTTCTCTAAAAAATCAACTCAAGAAGTTTGCATGTAATTGGTGTGAGGCTAATAGGGTGGGAATGCCAGGCATTTCGTGGCTTCTCTCTCTAAATAAAGGGGTAACATCTGCCATTCTCTAGTCCTGCAGCACTATTCCATCCTGAAGAGAATTATGGAGAATATATGTTAGTGGTTTGGTAACTTCATGTCTGACATTATTCATTGCTATACTCATAGATAAAAATGACAATGACCTGGATTTTTATAATTTTCAAAATATGTCTCTGTGTTAATATTTCTTTATCACAGTCTCAAAATTTGTTTTGCGGCTTTCTAGTGTAAAAACAGACTTGAGAACATTGTTCAGGGTTTTTGCTATGCTTTTTTCATAATTTACAAAGGGACCTATTCCACTCCTTATATGAGTCTCCTTGTCGTTATACTTATAAAATTTTTTTAGATTATCAGTGGTGTCTCTTGCTGGACAAATCTCATGCTTTAGCAATTCCAGCAATAGCTCAGTTCATTTCAAACAGCCTTTCCCTATCATCCCATCCCCCTTCCTCTCACACTCTTCAGAGGCTTATTTTTTTTAATGAAATATTTGACCATTACATAAACTCCAGCACATAAATTATTTCCACTGAGGATAATTCCTTTGCATATTAGTACCAACCAAAACAAGTTTTCGAAAACTATCGTAACGAAGAGCACCCTAGTTACACAGGTAATATGACATTGCCACGAGCAAGTGAGGCATGATATGAAGGAACAATACACCTAGAGCCTACTACACTCTTTGAATCCCCTCAACTAAATTGATTCTTTGTTTATACTCAAGAACTATATATTTCAAATCCCAACGTTATTCTCTCAACACATGACATCTCTAATTCTTTTTTAACTTGATTACTCAGTTTCTGTATTTCCATCTTTCATTGCATTAATCTTTGATGCTATTTCTTAATAATTTCAAACAACATCCTCAAACTACTGATCTCTAGTGATTCATGCTTTGTCTCTCCCTCTAGTTTCATTTTAACGGAAGTAGTCACAACTGCCTGGTCTGAATACTTCCCTCTTATCTGGGTTCATTTCTGACTAATATCTGAAAAAAACTCAGATTATTTTTTGAAAAACTAGTGTTTTCACAATCCCTGCTAGTCTGTCTGTCTAGAGTAAAGTTCCCTGCTTTCTTTTCTGCTCAACATTTTCTTGGCTCAGGTAGTGCTAAAGGTCTTCAGTTGTTCCTCAAAATAGTAAGAATAGCAGTAACATAGCTTGTTGGTATCCATATAGGATCTATATGATCTATCTTAGGGATACTTTGAATAACCAGTTGTCAGTGTTGCCTTTGAGTGTAAAAAATTAACCATCTATGACATACTCACACTTAATTTTTCCTTGAACACACTTTCACTCTTCCCATGTCAGCCTCTCACATTATCTATTTCTTGGATATCTTTACATGTTCAATATTTGACAATTTTGATTTACTGAGATTAGCAACACTAGGCAGTTGATTTGAAACCTGAGATTTTCCACACTCTCAATTGTCCTCAAACTCCTAAAACCTAGTGCAAATAGACTAAAGCCCTTAGCATCTCCACATGGATATTTATGCAAACCGAGCAACACTTCTGGGTAGATATTTATCCACTGACTGTCCTGTCTCAATTTCAAGACCACATGTTGAGCTAAAGTGATGGCTGAAAAGGCAATGTACAAAAATTTCTCCCTGTAGTCAGTTATCCTCCAGTCATGCCAATGGAAACATTTTTCATAAGTTTTCCAAGAGGGAAACTGAGCAGCATTTAGCTAAATTTAAAGGACCAAACAGAATATAATCCTGAATTATTTTATAATGATCTTTCTTTAGACTGTTTGGAGGGAGATTTTATTGAAACAGACTCTTCCAGCATTGAAGAGGACTAAGATAAGGAAGGAGAAGATTTTCAAGCAAAAGTGGAGTTAAAGTTGCCGGTGCCTGCCTGACTGGTGTAGTGGATACTTTGCTATTATGAAAAAAATCAATGAATAACACTTATCATAACAAGAAAACATTTCCTATTCAAGATTACACATAATAAAATCAGTAATAATATTTTTGTTGGTAAAATAAATGACAAAATGTGAAGTGGCAACTCACTTGACACTCAGGCCTCTCTGCTACACTTTCTACATGTTGTACTGAAACAGCTACAAAATTATTGAAATGCTTTTAATAATTCTTACATAAAAATATATTTAAAACTGTAAGGTTAAATACATTATTTAAACAACTTGAGAAACATGAATTTTGAGGGTTGGAAAGGAAAACTGGATGAAGACAGATGGTGTTCTACAGAGGGGAGATTGGATTTGAAATAAAAAATGTTGAAGAAATGTAAGAAATTTGGGGGTTAATATCAATGGCTCTGTCTTTCTGTTCACAGAGCATTTGTAAGTACCATACCATAACTCGCATTAAGTTGTTCTGATTAACATCTTATTTTATAGAGATCTACTCTGTAATGAAATGTTGTTTCATTATAATATGCTGTTTACAAGGTTAATTGGTCCAGCCACTGCTACCCCATTTTGCCAAATAGTACTCAATAAATGGGTCACAAAACTGAGTGAGGATGTCTTATTAACCTGAAACACGAAAATAAAACATTCCTTAAATTCATTAGTTTTTGACATGCATATTAATCACATCTCTATTTTTCTAACCTCTCTCTGTATTCTCCACTGAAGGTAACTATATACTAACCTCCTCATCACAAGTTCCACAGACTGTTCTGTAATCTGACTTAGGGATTCCATTTCACAATGTATATTCTCAAAAAAATAGCAAAGCCCTGAAAAGTTTCAAAATCTGTGTCTCTTCTCTGACTTTGGTTTTCTCTCTAATCTCTCTAATATATCGCTAACTTCAATGTCAAATTCAAGCACTTCTTGATCACTTTTTCAAAGTAGTGTATCAACCTGATATATTCTTCTAAAATGTTATCATACAAAAGATATAATCTACAACTAAAGGTGTTTTAGCACTTCAACTCTACCGTGCTCATTAACTTGTTCATATGGGAAATTTTCCGTATATATTCTAAGAATCTGTGTATACATGACTCTGTCTCCACTTGAATGTAAGTACTCTTAGTTTATCTCTTTTCAAAACTTCCCATAATAAGAAACTAACTTTTGGTGACAGCCAGGGAATGAATGTGAACAAACACGGCCTGTTTCGAGTGTACTGGCATGTATCTTGCTAATGCAGGAAACGGCAATCGTTGCAAAAATAAACTATTTCTAAATGTAGGATCTGATAGCTGAAAAACTTTTTCTCTCTGAGAAGATGTCCTGTGAAAATGAGATACATACTTGGTAATGTACTGGCTAGGACCTTATCCAGCATCATATCTGGAGAGGAGGTAGCAGCCTATGCTCATCCATTGTGAATGACTAAGTGGTAAATGCAGCCATTGCTTACCTTATCCAAGTCTGTTCTTGGCCAATCAGAAACTGCCTCTAGGCTGACATCATCAAACTTTCTCTCACCAGCCACTTGAAGGTCACACACACTTCACACATATAGGTTCCAACTCAGAGTGGACACAGATGATAAAAGAAAAAGTTGAAAAAAAAAAAGTGGGGAAGGGGGGGGGAGCCTGGGCATAGTAATAAAATTGAGAAACTTGAGACACTGCTTAAGAGACAAAAGGTTTTACAACTTTCAAAACCTACTTATCTCTCCTCTGTGGTTTGTCCCATAAACATAAGAACACAGCCACATGAAGGAGACATGAAAGAGGAGGGTACAAGAAAAACTTGCCAATAAGTAATCATGACAGTGTCAAAAAAGCAGAGCACTTCATGATGTGTGTGTTAACTTTGTTAAAGGGGCCTGCTAAATTTCTCTGTATCATTTCAAAAAAGAAAGTTTAATACAAGCTAATTTCATTTTCATACATAAATTGGGGTTTCAGTTATGCTACACCAACAGAAGATTGAAAAACAAGATCTAATGTCAAAATACAGTATGAAATTCACCATCTCTCCTCCAAGAGCCCAAATCTACGGGACTTGAGATCAGATAGGTTACTGAGGATGTAACTGCCACAATAAAATGGATTGTAGAACATCTAAGTCTGACAGCTCCCATTTCAGCGATGGAAAAAAAGGCAACCAGTTTCCCCAGAGGAAGGACCAAGGAAGTAAATACAAAATTTGGCCAACTAGGAATGACCAAAACTCAGAGATAAGGTTCTTGAAGGGCATGCTCAAGAGGCAATAGAGCATATAATTTTGTTTTGTGGTGACAAGAAAGCACAAGTCAATTCTAAGACATCAGGTTGTTCTAAAAAGGTAAAGGTATTTCAGGACATCAGATTCTTCAAGAAACACAAAGGTATTTCAAACAAAATTGTACTAAGTATATGAGCAAAAATCATGTAAATGGTCATGTGTTAGTTTGCTCCAAACCCTTCCCTGTATATGGTGTAAGAAAAAACTATGTATGTAAAATAGTGAATCCAGGATCGATGGGGAGACCCTTCACTCTGAAGCAGTCTACAAAGAATTCCAGGTGAGAAACAGAGGCATATGGCAAGCTGAAAGGCTTATGGTATGAAGGAGTTATCCCAGTAGGGACAATCAATTTGACTAAACTCGGAAAAATTAGTTATCCAAGAACCATTTCGAGATGTAAGCTTGGGAAAAAGTTAATTTGGTTCCAATAACACTAAGCCAAGAGTACAAAATATGAGTGGATGATGGTGGAGAAGGGAAACACAGAGGCAGGAAAGAGCTGTATATCCCAATGTTTAGTTCACAAAGGAACCTCTTCAGGGAATGGTTTTACATGGACATGATGTCTGCTTATGTACAAATGATCCACTGGGAAGTCAGGTGACCTCGCCTCTTGATTGGTTGCAGCCTCACCTGGGTGGGTTGCTACCTGTTTGGTCATGCCTGTTCCTCCAGCTCAGGGGTCGGCAACCTTTGGCATGCATGCCAGACTTGGCACGCAGAGTGCTTGCTTATGGCATGCCATGTGATTCAAAGGAGCAAAGAAAAAAAATTAAACAACAAAATAATTACAATGGTCACCCCATACTGTATAATTATGATTTCAATTCTCATAGGCTATACAGTGCTGAAAAAAATAACACCTAGCATGCAAGGTAGTAAAAAAATGTCATTAATCATAAACTGGCACACTGTGTTCAAAAGGTTGCTGACCCCTGCTCTAGTTCGTCCTCCTGGCTTTGCTTATGACTATTTTGCTTGTTGTCTCCACTAAGCTCACAAATCCACCAAGATGATTGGAAACAATGTTTGTAGAAATATATGCTGCTTCTATTATTCTTCTTGTCTTCTTTTTATATCCTCTGTGTAACACCTCCACCTGTTGCCAGCTAGGCAGATGCATGGACTACTAATAAATTTGATAGTCTTTGGGCCTTTTCGTCGTTTTTATGTTCTCACACATTTGTTGATCCCCCTGGCCGATCCTCCATAACAAGCCACTGAACATCCATTACATGGAATTTTGTACATCATGCTGTTGCGCTGTCCTTTCCATCATCTTTCCTTATGGGTGCTTTCACTAGTCCCCAATTCTTGTGCCTGTCGCTCTTGCTATGTTGATTCCCGCCCTTTTAAGAAACTTGTCCAATCCTGTGGAATATTTTGCTCTAGGGGCTGATATGTACCTGACCGCAATCTCACAACTGGTTCTCTCCTCCCTAACATATATTCTAATAGCTTTCATTTTCAGTTTGCATAACAGTCCTTCAGGGCAACCTAGTTTTACGAATGTCTTCATAATGGAGTCTATTTCATCCTCTAAATATCCCTCACTACATACCTGGAGTGCCTAGAGGAAAAATCCAATCACTACTCCACTTTTTACTTTATCCCTGTGGGCAGAGAGATAGTGCATGGAGTCGTCCTTGTTTGTTTGTTTTCTGTATATGGAGTACTTTACTGTTTCCCCTTCCTGAAGTACCAACGTGTCGAGAAAAGGTAATTCAGTGTTTTCTTCTACTCCTACCATGAATTTTATGTTGCTGTTCAATGCGTTTAACATTCTCAGGTTGTTTGTTGTTTACACTCGTTCTGTTAGGTATGATGGCGATCACATCATCCACATACCTGAACCAGTGTGCTCCTCTACCTATTATTCTGATGAATTTCTCACACTCCAGCACTTCCATATATAGTGAAGCCATAACAGCACTGGGAGGACTACCCATGATACAGAGTATGTTCTAATTGTCCATGTTTCAAAACTTGAGAAAAAAAAAATGGAAGTTGCATATGGTCCTGGGAACACAGATTCAAGCAGATGTCACTCCAGAAAGGAGAACAACCAATAAGAAAGTTTTTCATTCAAAACTCTGACAGCATCTCATCTAAACAAGTCATCTGCCCAAACAAAGCTTACTCTCTTGAGAAGAAGCTAAGAGACAAGTGGTTTCTCTGAATGAAGGCAAGCAGACAATCTTGCCACTAACTTAAAAAAGGGGGCATAGTCTGCAAACATCTTGGGCATCAGTTATCAAATAGGCACAGTATGTCCACATGTAAAAAAAAGAGGGTCCCACTAAATGAATATATAATGAATTGGAAAACCATCTTGATTTGAAACAACCACTCAAAACCACTTGAGAAGTAACCTTTGACCTGCTGCCTCACCAAGTTAATATTGTTAATGGTGAGACATCCAGATCTGTGATCTCAAAAGAACCAGATTACGTGTGTAACAATAAGCTGCCTTTGGAAAAGCAAAAAATGCCCGTTTTGTTGTCCTATTGACTTCTTGGCCATATAAGGATCTTGCTGGAGCCTTTTAAAGAGTCCAAGACCCAAAACTCTTGCCTTGAAGCTTTTGAGCTGAAGAGCCATGCATAAACCACAAGGACTCCCGTATTGCCAAGGCTAGTTACTGACTGAATGGTAAAAACCTAACCTTAGACTGAGATGTGGGACTACACCAGCAGGAATATCCTAAAAAAAACTTGCTCCTAACTGTAAGTTATGGTATGTGCTCTAAAAGGTGACAAACTGTTACCATGAGTGCTAAGTCTGAGCACTTTTAAAATGCCCAAAACTTCCTCATGCTGGGAATCAGGAAGAGCCAGTAAGCATCCAAAGGTCTCAATTGAAGTTTTAGACACATTAACAGCAAGGTATAGCAAACATTCTGTAAGGTAGGTCATCTTGTAAATGGGTGATAGAAAAGAGCAGCTCTTACTATTCTTGCTTTCTGATTCTTTTCTTTGACTGAAAAGGAGTCTATGTTAACTCCCACTTTAGCCTGAAAGCTGTCCATGCTAAATCAAATTTGCAGTGTATTCTGTACTAGCAGAACTGGGGGCTGTCTTGAAATATCTCAATAGGGTTGTGAGACTTTGAGCTTCATCTTGACCTTTTAATCTCAAATCCTAGGCTGAATGAATACTGACTATTGTAAAGTATGATGAAAATTCAGCAAGGTCAACTTAACCTTAACTGCCACTCTGTGGAAAAAAAGTTCAGTCTTTGGAAGACTGGTACGATAACCAGCAGCTGATTTGTTGCATGAAGTTCTGAGGGAAGAGTGAAAATACAGGAGAGTGTTTTTTCATACAGTAATAGAAACTCTTATATATGACAATGCCAAGTACATAATGATAAAAGTACTTACCTAAATATGAAAAATCAGAACAAGGAACATGATTTTTTTGCAGTTACAGACTGCATTCAAAAAGTCCCAGTTTCATGAAACCTTCAGATTCGTAAGTCATGCTACGCCAAAAAACAGACCAAACCTTGAGCCAAGAGGTCGGAAGTGCACACACACACAGACACACACACATAAAGAACGTGGACTCCACCATTGAAGGCATTTTGCCCTGCAGTACTCCTTGACGAGCGTCGTCACTGGCGAAGCTGACCACAGAGCGATATTTTCCTTGAATGATTCTAGAGTAATTCCCGCCGAACATAAGATTGTTTGATTTCTTTTTCCGATTCTTTAGCTATATATGTTTTTGTGTATGCATGGCTGTACATGTGCGTCTGAAATGTGTAGGTATCTGTGTGTGTGTGTCTGTGTATGTGAATCACCGATCATGGATGTGTGATTGCCCTTCAAATGAAATGAACGACACGTTTCTGTGCATTTATTAATTTCTTTAAGCGTTGTTGAGGCGCTGGCTTTGCTTGCTCTCTCTCTCCCCCCACAGCTAAAGGTTGGGTTGCGATGACCTCTCTAACTGTTAGCGGGCAAAAAAAAGCATTACTACCGGGTTGTGTTACAGAGCAATACTTTTCCCAGTGTTCTTGCATGAAAGAGTGTTGCTTGAATTACGTAGTTTGATGTTTTGTGTTTCAATTTCTATTACGCAGTGTAGTCCTAAAGCGTTTTTCTTCTGTGTACGATTCCTGCCAGGAGGTGTAATCAAAACAGTGTTTCTAAAATGTTTTTTAGTGAGATGCATAACAGTGTTGCAATTGCATATTTTCTTTTGGTGGTTGATTCTCTCTCTCTCTCTCTCTCTCTCTCTCTCTCTCTCTCTCTCTCTCTCTCTCACTCCCTGTCTCTCTCTCTCTCTCTCACACATCACACCA
>JAUUDW010498380.1:0-12318 GCA_032361385.1 Panulirus guttatus | reverse complement strand
GGAATCGGACACTGCGTCACATAATGCGACATACTTTATGCCTCACTCTGAGCCCTCATACAGGCTCATTACACACCGTACACTTAAGCTCCTCACACATTTCCTCATACTTTACCTCATTATACAAATAGCACAGCGCGTCACGCTTTCTCATGCCTCCAACACTGTTCACACTGCCTTTGATATCATGCCTCACACTACCCTCACTTTGCTGCCTTTCCCCATCTCACACTGCACGGCCCTCACACTAAACCTTGCAAAAATACACAGTGTCATCTCACACTTATGCCTCCCAACACTGCGTTCCTACACTGCGCCCTATGCCACCCAACCCACCCTGGCACTTCAGTGTACACAGATCCTCACACTCCACGCCACACTGCAAATACACCTTACCCAGCACCCTTCGGAGGGGTAATCCCTCTTAATAGCAGGTAAGAGTGAGAGAGCCCTGGCGGTGTGTAATTGGCACTCTTCTCAGGCGTGTGTGTGTGTGTGTGTGTGTGTGTGCGCGTTCCTGGCCGCCCCAAAGCTGTGGGGTCACAGAAATTAATACCCCGGCTCTACTCAAACAACCCTAATTACCGTGTAAATACAGGTGGCAAATTAGCTTTTTTTTTTTCTTAAGTAGTCATGGCACCGGCATGGAAGCGTGTCCATCTGGCTTAAAGCTCCTCAGCGGTGGGAGGGCGTGGCAGGAGTGGTAGAAGCTGAGAAGACTAGACCAGGTCAGGTCTCTTGTCCATGCAGTTGGTTTTATCATACACGATGGTACGAATTTCCACGCTGTTGAGAGTGGTAGTAAGGTGAAGTTCATGATGGGTCATCAGCCTTCCCTCGCGCCCTATTGTGGTCAATGACATGCTGGTATAAGTAATTTAAACCCTCTTTACACTCGTAAAGATCTTCCTTTGTTTTCACGACTCTGTTTCCAGGAGGACTCCAAAGGCCTCAAGTCTCTCTCTCTTTTTGCGAGCTATGTTCCCCGTTTATCATTACCATAAAGGAGCAGTGCGTGTACCACTGCTGATTGGTCCTTCATTTTTAACGCTGTATGATTGTCCTGAGTCATTAAGATTCTTTTGAGGATAATGTGATATGAACGCCACTGTGTACTTCTCTCCTACCGGTACTCGTCCTGCTGTGCATTGTCTGAGTAGCTTATCTGTCGTTATTTCCTAAGACTTAAGGATGTTCCTTTTCGAGAGGTCGAGGAGACCAAATTGCAGACGGTAGGATGTAGTGCAAAGATTTTGAGCGATCGGGGCCCTGAACATGCAGGAGGTTGAAAGGCGTGCGCGGGATAGAGTGAATTGGAACGATGTGTTATACGGGGGTCGACTTGAGGGCATGTAAAGCGGCCGGAGTGAAGCATGGAAAGGTCTGTAAGGAACCTGGTTATGGATAGGGAGCTGTAGTTTTGATTCTTCTCTCATGACAGCTAGAGTATGGATGTAAGCGGATGCAACCATTCTTCTTCTGTTCTTGGCGCTACCTTGCTAACACAGGAAACGGCATTTAGTAAGGAAAAGGAGAGAGAGAGAGAGAAGAGAGAGGGATAGATAGATAGAGAGATAGATAGACAATGCAGAATATTGCGAATCCGTTGACAAAAATCTATTCTAAAAATTCACCTTTTTTTTTTGCCAAAATACTGACAAGTTTCATTATTCTAAGCCCCGGGAAAGTTTGACGTAAAGGGAATATTCAATGGGGCTGCCGGAATCATTACTGTTGTTTTAAACTACAAGCATTTTATAAAAACTGTTAAACAAAGAGATTTGTTCAGCAAGTCGCTTTGGCATATGTGAACTCTGCCTAGAACGATGTTCAATTTTGATGCGGTGTTCGGCTGCGTTAAAATGAGTTAGTTTCCTCTGGAAGCGAGAAAAAATCTTATGGTCTTCGAAGAACTAAGACTGGTATATTTTCTTAATGATTTCTGTTTTCATTTTCCAAGTTTACCTTGAGAAAATGGTAGCCATGCAAATTTACCGTAAGATAATGGTAACCATAGGAGTTTTCCTTGAGAAATGGTAACCATTCAAGTTTACCTTGAGAAATGGTAACCATACGGTTTACCTTGAGAAATGGTAACCATACGAGTTTACCTTGAGAAATGGTAAGCATAGAAGTTTACCTTGAGAAGTGGTAACCATATGGGTTTACCTTGAGAAATCGTAACCGTACGGGTTTACCTTGAGAAGTGGTAACCATACGAGTTTACCTTGAGAATTGGTAACCATACGGGTTTGCCTTGAAAAATGGTAACCTTACGAGTTTACCTTGAGAAAAGGGTATCCACATGAGTGTACCTTGAGGGAACGATAACATCATAAATACCATTTTCACCCACGTGATGCAAAGGTAGATATCCCCATTCAGCACGTGAAAGACGTGGGTTCGGATCCAGGAGGAGGAACTGGGAATTATCTATGACAGTTTCAGTCCCTCTTGTCACGTCATGGCACCCTGCGTCTGACCAGCAGCCATTAGCTTACTGCCAGCTGGATTGAACTAATCAGCTGTTTCGGTGTAAATATATGTACAACTTCGTGTGCACTTTCACGTTACAACCACCTGTATGTACACGTTCACATGTTTACCCTCATGTGCACCATCACGTGCAACATCACCTACAACCTCCTTTACACGTTCCCATGTTTAATCTGATGCGTACCTTCCCGTGCAACTCCACATGCAACATTCAGTGTGTTCTCATGTCTTCCCTCATTTACACTCTCACGTGCAGCCTCACGTGTATTCTCATACGCAGCCTTCGGTGCATTTTCACGTGCATTCTCAAGAGCACCCTGTCCTACATTCTTCTCACGTGCACCTGGGTACGTGAAAATTTGATTATGAGGCTTAAACAGTGCACGTGTTACCCAGCATATTAGTACTCGCGAGTCTTTGCAAGTCTGATCTTGGCAAGGTGTCAAAACCACATCATTGAGCCTCTAAATCTAAGCAGGAAATCTAATCATCTTTCTAAATTAGTCATTTTCTTGTTGGTACGTATTTTGCTTGACCTCGTAAGAAAAATTCTTCTTTCATTGCCATCGTGATTGTCATCTGACAACTCCCGAGGCAGTGGTTGGCTAACTTTTAACAAGTCTAGAACGCAAGAGTTTAGCCAGTGTCTGAAGTTGAGAGAGACCCAATGAGGCTGTATTATAGAGTCAGCAAGTCGTGGATACATGAACTTCATGATTACTGAAGTTTGCTTGTAGTTAGGTCTCTATGTTTGTTGTGTCAGGGATGTTTTATAAAAGGACTTGCAGTTATAAGCCTGATCGACTTAGGATTATGTTCATTAGTATCTTATCTACGTGAGGTCCTGATGTTTACTATCATCCCTACAGGGCGTGTGGCTATACTCCACTTCAACGACTCGTCGACACATAGTCCTCGTCTCGTACGCTAGAGGGCTTCGGAAGTTAGTACTCGTCTACAGCTCAAGGTTAGTCCTCTTTGTGTCCCCCGACGGAGATAAGATCTCTTCGTGTCTGCTGCTCGAAGTAAGGCCTGGTAGAGATAAGGTTCTGAAGATGTCGGGGTCGAGATAAGGTCCTGCCTGTCTCTCATATCCGAGATTAGGCTTTGTCTCGTGTCCTCGAGTCGAGATGAAATACTTCCTCTTTCCACTCAGACCAGCAGTCAAGATAAGGCTATGTCTGTATCCACTCAGAGAGTTTAGGTTGTTTTTTCGTGTGGATGAGGTCGAAATAAGAGCCTCCCTGTATTCACCCGGTCGTCTGTAAGTCTGCCTCCCATCTTTCTGCTCGAAGTGAGATACTCAGTGCGTCTTCCTCCCAGAGGTAACGTCCGGATCGTGTCCATTGGTAGAGGGGATGGCGCATCCGCGGTCCTGTTGGTCGAGTTGAGGGCTCTTCCCCTGTCCATCTGATCAGGTTAAGACCCCACCCTGCTCGCTGAATTGACTGAGGCTTTGGCCGAGTAATTGGCCGAGGTGAGGCCCCGCCCATGTTCCCCTGATAAAGATAAGGTCCTCTGGCCATGTTTCCCTGATAAAGATAAGGTCCTCTGGCCACGTTCCCCTGATAGAGATAAGGTCCTCTGGCCATGTTCCCCTGATAAAGATAAGGTCCTCTGGCCACGTTCCCCTGATAAAGATAAGGGCCTCTGGCCATGTTCCCAGATAAAGATAAGGTCCTCTGGCCATTTTCATCTGATGAAGGTAAGGTCCTCTGACCATGTCCCCTCATCTAGACAAAGTCTTCTGGCCCTGTCCCCTCATCTGAATAAGGTCCTGACCGAACCTCTTGATCTGTGCAAGATCCTGTCTGTGTTCCCTGGTACAATCAAGGTCTTAAATCCGTATTCCTTGGTCTGATAAAAGGTCTTGACCATGTTCCCTGACCTGAAGAAGGACCTTCCCTATTCCCACCATCTAGAAAAGGTCCTGATAGTATCCTCTGATACAGAAAGGTCCTGAGGAGTGAAGGTGATTGTTGATAGCGTAGAGAAGCTTTTAAAAAGTTGCCTGTTAGGGAAAGGTTAAGAGATGGCATCCCACGAGTGTAGAACTCCCTACCCGTACCGCGAAGATGTAAATACAGATACACTAAAGTAATATTTAATTCGTACTCGTTCTCCGTTTCCCGCGTCGGGAACAGATCGATGAAAAGGTCTCAGTCGATCTCATTCATTCTCGAGCTGTCGTAAGCTTACATCGCAAGTGGAAAATCACCTTCGGCGTGGTCGTATCATCGGCCGTGGACGAAAACGAGCACAATTTGTTCGAGGAACTTCTCACTCCAAAGGAATCCATTATTTCTCTGCTAGTGATTGCAGCTTAGACTTGAAGCTCGAGGAACCCCTTAAAAAGGGGTTCTTGTATAGTGATAATGATCGTAACAGTAATGATAATAACCTTAGAATTGTGGGTAAGAAACTGAATCCTGGTCGTATTTTTACAAAAAGTGATATTTCTACTTTTACCAATTGTCGGAACAGACACGTTTCCCTTGCACTTAATGGAGGTCCAGTGCTGATAATTACGGTCCAGTCAGGGACAATTAGTCATAAAAGTGTCCCCCTCTAATACTGCTCAACAGGCCGTAGGAGCGAATTTGAGAGCTGGGGTGGAGCTCAGCGTCACTGGGAATTAAAGCGGGACTTTGAAATATTGTCAGTGATTTTAAGAGAGAAGTTGAACAAGTCTGTTGCGATGAATGTCCATTCAGACGGCACTGTTGAAAAAACAACTCTCTTTGGCTCTCGTTTCTCCTCTAACTCTACCTTGCACAACTCTACCATTCCTTCACCCCCCTCCCCAATGCTCCTCTTGCTAATCCTGTGCGTCTCCCTGTAATCTCTCTTCGGACTGTCCAAAAAGCGCTTCTCTCTCTGGACGCAAACAAAGCTTATGGACCTGATGGCATTCATCCCCGGGTACTGAAAGAGTGTGCCTCTGAACTTGTTTGCACCTGTGCTTGCTCGTCTGTTCCGTTTCTTGTTAAAAACCAGAACCTTTCCTTCTTGAAATCATGCTTTGGCAAATGCCATCCCTAAGGGTGACCGTTTTAACCCCTCTAACCATCTTGTTGCTTTGATATTTACTATTTCCAAAGTCTTAGAATTCCTCCTGAACTTCAAGATCCTTAGACGTCTTGAAACCTCATCACCAGTATGGCTTCCGTAAGGCGAGATCCACTGGTGACATTCGCTCCTATCTTACCAGTGTCTGGGTTCATCCCTGAAAGATTTTGAGGAATCCTGTGTAGATGCCCTTGATATATCCAAAGCTTTTGATAGGGTGTGCCATCGGGGTCTCATTATTAAGATCCCCACATTTGGCTTCCTTCCCTCAATCTGCTCCATCATATCTAGCTTCCTCTCTGGCCGATTTATCACCATGGTTCTTCAGGGATCAGCCTTTCTCCCTTTCCCCATCAACATCGGTCTCCCTCAAGGTTCTGTCCTATCTCTTACACTTTTTCTCCTTTTTATTAACAACTTCCTTTCTTCTACAAATAACGAATGAACACTGCATTCCTCCACATCCTCCAATTCTGCTATTTCTTCTTTCACTCGATATGCATCTGGTTTCGACACATCATATATTAACTCAAACATGGACAGGATATCTCTGGGGTAAACGAAATCTGTTTAAGTTTAATGCCTTCAAAACCCTATTTCTGCCGGACACTCTATCGAAAATTCCTTTCAACTTTCTTCTTTCCTTCGACGGTTCTGTAATTCCACCTTTTGTCTCAGTGAACATACTTGGTATTACTGTAACATCCACTCTTTCTTGGAAACCTCACATTACGAAAATAGCCAAGTCTACCTCTAAAAAACTGGAAGTCCTGATTAGATGTCGAAATTTCTTTTCTTCTGGATAGTTGCTCCGTTTGTACAAAGGATTGACTCGTCCTTGAATGGAGTACTGTTCTCTTATCTGGGGTGGTTTTAGCTCTACATCCTTACTTGACAGAAATGAGTCGAAAGCGGTCCGGCTTATAAACTGTCCCAAGATAACTTGAAACCTTTTTCCTCTTGCCTTACGCCGCAATACTGATTCACTTTTCCGCATCTATAGGTATTACTCCATTTTTCCTTTTGCTCCCGTTAGCTGGCTACTTGTGTGCCCCCACCACTAGCTAGACCATGCAATACTCGGGAAGCTGCTGCGTTACAAGATTACTGTGTGACCTATGGCAACTCAAGGGTGGACTGTTATGATAACTATTTCTTTCCCTACACCTCGAAGCTTTGGAACCCTCTACCCTCTCATGTCTTTCCCAATAACTATACATTCTAAAAGACAGGTTTTTCACTTCCTCCAAAATTCGTAAATACCTTCCCTTGTCTCTTCTTTTTCCCTTTCATTAACTTCTCTATATTTCAATTAAGGCCCGGCCTTGATGTGGACTTTTGTCTGTAAGTAGAGCCTCCAATGTACATATGTTATGACGAAGGAAATGTTATAGTTGTTAGACATAAATGAAAAAGACGAGGAAGCACACGAGCAAGCTGAGAGACAAAGGATAATCAAACCACAAACAGGGATGCTATCTAGCCTCTGCCTTGCTTCTTCCCTAAAAGAAGTGTCTTTTTCTTGTGAGGGAGGGGGGGGGGGGACTATAAAAAGAGAGTATAAGGGGGGACATAGGAATTGTAAGAGGTGTGTCAGATGGGTGAGGCACTGTAAGTCATCCTAGGTGGAGACAGAAGAAGATAAACCAATAAGAGTCGCTTTATCATGAGGAAAGAAAGCTGAAGTGTCGTCGAAACGATGGAGAAGGTAGAACGGCATATTTTGTAGAGATGCTTGTGGCTGAAGACCAGATAATCCACATCAGTGGAAGAGGAGGAGAGGTCGTCACTCTTACTTTGGGCAAGTGAACGTTTTCCTTCACGAATAACACGTCTACAATGAATCAGAGTTGAGATGAGAGCCGATCGTAAGTCCGATATGCCAGATCTTTTGTCCAGATAGCCTCTGAACAGGCATGGCTGAACCATGGGCTGATGGAAGGGGTAACCTTGGAGGAAGAGGAGGTGCATGTTTTTATTTCAGCAACAATGACATCGGTTGTACTGTCAGCAGAGACAGAAGCATCTCTCCAGGAGCGGCAGTAGTCGTTCCATGGAAAGTCGTAAAAGAATTCTCGTATGTTAATCCACTTAGCGTCGTTGAGGTGCTAATGCTGGTGTATACTGGGGTCAGCCACAGGAGGAAGCCTGTTTAGCAAGGAGAAACTTGCAAGAGTGTGGTAAAATGAGTCAGTCGATGTAGAGACAAGATAGCTATTGTGTGAAGGACTGAAGGTTGGTTGATGATCTACATCAGATCATCTGCGTGATATGATCTCGCCATACTCTATAGTTTACGTCGATGTCTCCTAAGTAAAGAACCTCACCTAAGGATGAAAGAACGTCACGACTTCATGGAAGGATTTGTAGATACTGTAAGAAAATTATAAGGATAGGAGAACTTGGGCAACAGCAGGCAAAATAGAGGAAACAGTGGTAGGTTGGAGCCAAATCGCAAGCCAGACAACATAAATCTTGAGATTCTGGGTCTACGGGGCGCACAACTGGTGTGTTGGTACTGGAATAAGTAGTTCTGCGCCACCTCTAAGCGTTACCGTGAAGGAAAGTAAAAGCTGAATTGCGACAGAGATTATTGACTGCATCATCAGACAACCGAGTCTGCAAAAGACGTCAAATATTAGTAAAGGTTGGAGCCAGATGGTGTTCAGCCGAATAAATGCTAGCAGAAAGACACACGAATGTAGGGAAATGCATTCAGGTCTATCAGAGGGGCATGGATCTTGGCAGAGGCATAATCAAGGTGTGGTCGTTATTACTAATGCTCTGAAATGTCAAGGTTTTGGTGTTTGTGGTCAATGCTCCAAGCCGTAGAACACAGTTCAGGGCTTGCTTATTGATTGTTACGATGCAGTTTCATGTACAACAGTCTTCATCTAGTTTGAAAAGAAAATTTCCAAACATTATAGACATGGTTGTATCTTCAACATTCATAACTTTTTTTATGTCAGGAGCTTCAGTCAAGATAAAGCCTTAAAAGGGAAGTAAAGAGGGTTAATGAGACAGATGAGTAAGAGGACAAAAAGGGAAAATAGTGTTGGAATTTTGGAAGAGTTTGAATATCTGCCTTTTAAAAAGGGACAAATCATAGTTGTTAAGAAAGATGCGTGGAATTAGAGTTCCATGTCTACTGTGTTGAAGTTTATTTGCCATTTATGTGACCAATCTGATGAATACATTTGAAAGCAAACATCAACAGTCCACAAGGTTTTCCCTTGTCAGTTTGTGATGGTGGAAGAGATCAGAAACACAAAGATTAGTGTGTTAACAGTAAAAAGGCAGGCAGACGACTTATGTAGAAACATCTGTGAACTTTGTGTTACTAGAGAGGCACAAATAAAATTAGTTGTAGAATTGAAGCGAAGATATTATCAATTTTGCTCTCAGACGTATTTGTTGTGCTTGCCTTCATCTACTCATTTAGGTGAATTATTCCATACGCTTGAAGAAACTGTACGTAGGCTCATTCGAAATAAAATGTTGGCCCACGAGTTTGTATCCATCTGGGTGGTTGCATAGACCAAGACTGTCGTAAACTATGATAGTTTAGAATATCTCTTATAAAATCGCCCCTTAAACTTTTTCCTTTCTATGCTGAATAAGTTTTGAACTCAACAAACTGGTTCTCGAAGGATTTGTTCCTCAGTCTGAAAGTCATACTAGTAGTTCACCGTTTCACTCTCTCTTCCACCTACGTTTTTCCCAAGAATATATTATTCAAGGTGGTGACACTTTTAAGAGTCTGGAATTCTACTGCCATCCTTATAGGTCTTAGAATTCTCTTACCATTTTTTACTGCTTGCTTCTGTGCACTTCTTCCTTGGTTTTTTGGTCATCGTAGATTATCACATCCGAGAATTTTTCATTTACCTTTTGAATCCCAACAAAATTCACTCTGTACCTAGTCCTCCATGTTCCTATCGACGCGTAAAACTTTGTACTTATCAGTATTAGAGAAAGTATGTCTCCTGCTAGAGAATGTTTACTTTCTGTTGTAGTTTTATTTCCCAGCTTAGTGTCGTCTGTGGACTTTGGTATCTTACAATGTAGCCCGGTTTTAATATCGTCATTATATATGAGAGAGAGAACCTGTCTCAAGACTGATCCCTGTGGCACATTACTTGTTTGCGTCTAACCAGCTTTAACAAGGAATCTTTAATGTGGAACTTTATTGATCGTTTTCTGAAAATCTAGATAGCTTACACCAAATGCTTTACTCTCAAGGTACATGTTGAAATTATCAAAGAAATTAAACAGATTTGTCAGACATGAACGATTTGATCATATTATTTCACTGAATTACTTTCCAGTCTCTTCCATATATGGCCCAGTATCCTCGATCATTTTCCTCTGCAAATTTTGAGATCGTAGAAATAAGGTGCATTTCTAGGTTGTTTACGTAAATTATTAGAGACATTGGGCCAAAGATTGACCCCTGTGGCGCCCCACTTGTATCATTCAGCCAATCGCAAGCTTTGCTACTTGAAACTATAAGTTGCTTTCTGTCGGTGAGCCAGTCACTAATCGATGGACTTTATTCTTGTCCCAGACCTGTGATTTTGATTTACATAGTGGTCTCGTACAAGGTACTTTTCAAAATGCCCTTCGAAAATCAGTGTATGTTACATCTGAAGGTATTTTTGAAGCCGAGTTGTCAAATATTACTTAGAATCTGGTGAACTGGTTAGACAGGATTATTCTTCCCAGATTTCATGCTGATTGTTTGTTACTGCTTTGTGATCTTGTGTTTCTTCCACTTATGTTTCGTTATAGTTGGCTCTTACTTTTCTAAGGAGAAAAAAGCCCAAATTCTCGCCTGGAAGCAAGAAAGTGTGAGTACACGTGAGATTTCCAGACAAACTGGGCGCTCAGAACACACGATCTGGTGGCAGCGCTCGTGGCTTCCCTGACAGCGTCATCCTACCACCAATATCTATCCCTGGTCGCCTAAGGAACAATTCTAGGTCCACAGATAACTTCTTAAGACGAAAAATATTGAAGTTACCTCGCATTCCAGCCGCCAAACTCAAGAAAAGCTATCCAAAACTTCTAGGAAACGTCTCTCAAAGAATAACAACATCCTACGCAAAAGGACCTTCATATTTCCTCCCGCAAGCCAGCTGCCAAACCCCTGCTTACAAAGGAAATGAAATGCAGAAGATTCGCATTTTCATACAAATACAAGGACTGGAGTGAACAACAGTGGAGTAAAGCAGGGAAGGTTCAGGAGGCCGGAGGGTGCCAGTCAGTATGACTCTCGTTTCACGGTGAAGAAGGTGAAACACCAAGATAGTATGAAGATCTGAGGTTGCTTTATTGGTACAATGGGCAGGGAAGGGTTGTGCATCTTACCTAAAAGCACTACAATATATGGAGAGCAGTACGTTAAAGTGCTAGAGGACCATCTGCTTCCTTTTTAATAGGTTCATGGGTGTGATCACTTTATCTAGGATAGTGCCTTATGCCATAAAGCTAAAAAAGAGATGAACTAGTTATCATAGAAAAATATTCAACAGCTGGAGTGGCCTGAGAACCCCCCGAGACCTT
Organism: Panulirus guttatus; assembly: GCA_032361385.1. NCBI lineage: Eukaryota > Metazoa > Arthropoda > Malacostraca > Decapoda > Palinuridae > Panulirus > Panulirus guttatus. The sequence continues at coordinate 1,188 of JAUUDW010498380.1, read as the reverse complement.
AACCCAGTCAAGAACTGCTGGAGTCTGATGAAAGTCAAGTTTGCAACACCTCATCAGTCCTTCGCCCCCTTTCAGGAGATGAAGACCCTATGGACCCAAAATAAGTAACTAGAATGTTTCAGGAACCCTCCTGATTCTATGCCCAGACGTTTGCATATAGTAATCAAGGCCAAAGGAGACATGACAAAGTACTAAAACATTTGTGTGATATTTTATTTTTGTTTTCATTTTCTTTTTGGTACTGTGAGGGGAGAGGGGGGCGTGGTTTTCGTGGTGGACGATGTTTTTTGGGGACCCTGGAATTGGTCTATTTCTCTCGTGATCACCAATGAATTTTTATAGTATATACTAGGGCTGTTAAAGTTACCTACAATTATAATTCCCTTGCGTTTAGAATTGGTTTTATTTCATTGCATAGATTTTTCGTGTTCTCCCTTATGATCTTGCAGGTCTGTATAACACACCATAACGTAGCTTATTTTGATCTTTCTGGCTAATTCAGCGTACCGAGAGTTGTAAGGATCTAGCTTATATACCTCGACGGTTATCAGCGCAAATGAAAACACTTCTTGCTGCCTTGTGCGGATGATCTTTGGTGAGTGTTTTGTATCTAAGTATTGTTAAGTCAGCAAGTATATGTTTATCCCTGTATTTAATCCTACTTTTGAAACTGCCATAATAGATTTTTTCGGCAAGAGGATATGATACTGATTCCTTGTGTTTTAACCGTATGCCGCAGTCGTTAGTATCCAAAAGCTAACCTGGCTTTGTGATTTATGAGTGACTTGGGAATCATTTGTGTAGGCCAAATTTGCAAGATTAGATTTTCGATAGAATGTGCCTATAACGCCAAGCTGAACCCGGTCAGTGACTTCTAGCTGAACTATTATACCTATGATAGACGGGTTCGTGTTACCTGAGTGCAGTGAAGAACGACGGACTGACAGGGAAACAGTGTATGTAACGGAGTGGTGTCCTGATGTGGATTGTGGGGTGGTATGAAAGTGTAGGAGGTTGGGCGGGGTCATTTGCCTAGGTGGTGTAATAGTGTAGTTAGGTGCACTGGTGTGACGTTGCGAATGGCGACGTTGATGGTACTGCGTATACTTATGAGGACAAAACTCTGCATCTTTGAGCCATATGTCGTATCCTTGTTTTTCTATCACTGAGGTTTTTGAAATTTTCAAT